>JAUZNK010033960.1:0-18333 GCA_035046665.1 Euphysa ruthae
TTGCTCCCGATTTATCCCATTTTCCTACCATGCTATCCTGTTGATGTTCGATACTACGTGTTAAGATTTTCTTTTTCTTTTCACCGATATAAATGCTGTTACATGAGCACTTTAGCTGGTACACGCCTGGGTTGGTATTTGGTAGAAGTTTAGTTTTATTATTGCAGAGTATGTTTTTTAAATTAGGAAATTAATTAATTGTAAAAAAAAACGCACATTAGTAAAAAAAAGTATCCCGCTACTATACCAAACGATTATAGTGTTTGGACTCGAAAAAACTTTTCAATTAATGCAGAAAGTACTCTCCAATACAAAAAGGCTAATGTTTTACCCTTTTATCTGCTCTATAAAAAAATTTTTCAATAACGGCTTATTGGAAACCTGTTATATCTCTGTCGGACTTGATTTTCAGCTTTGCGGCAACGTTTTTAGGATTCTTCGTGAAATTTTTGTTAGCATCTTCAAGTAATTTACATGCCATTTCAATCCTACTTTGATTTGTCATAGAACACGTAAGACTATAGATTCAAAACTTTAACCAAAAAAAAAAAAATAAATCTCGCTACAAAAATAATATTTTTGAAATTTAAATTTTTGAAAATGAATGCCGTCAATTTTTTGAACTAAAGCAAAATTATTTACTTTCTTGCTGTCAAAGGATCATAAAAGCTATATTTTTACCCATATTTTTCATTTCACAAATAAATATTGTGATATATAATTATATCATATAAATATATAATTATATATAATTTTGTTAAAATATTGTTGCGATTAAGCTAAAACTATTTCTATGAAACAATATTCTCTTCTTTTTAGAAATTTAGCCTAGGTCTATTTAGCCTATTTGATCCAAAAATTATTTTAATAATTTAGGTTCTGATCCTGTAAAAATGTTATATTTTTATATCATTATCTCTTATAACTTTGGCATGACAGCCTTTTGATTGAGTAAAGGTTGTAAAATAAAATAAGATAATAAAATGAATAAAATAAGCATTTGCTTAATTTTATTCAATAAATTATTCTGTAGTTCTTTCTAAGTTTTATTTGACGCTGAAAAATAATATTTATGAATATATTTACGTATTTGCTTTTTTCATCTTCAGGGACAAAATTCACAAGCATTCACTTTTTTATAACATATGATCAACTTTTTTAGCAAAAACTTTGTATTTAACGATGTTATATTTTCCTTTTTCATGTGATATTTGGATTATATTTAAAAAAGATTCTTTATTTACGAATTTGCAATTGTAGCTTAAGTTGTTTTACTTCGTTATTTGCTCAGGTATGGAGATTTTACTCCAACAAGTGTCCCAGCAAAGTCATTAGCAATATTTTGGATGCTGGTTGGATTGATCACTGTCGGTATACTTATGGGAAGTATGACCACGTTTCTTGGAAGTGTGGGGCTTAATCAGGATATTAGTTTATATGGTACACCTGTAAGTATAAAAAAAAAGTCACGTTATTAAATACTAATTTTCATAAGCTTTGTATAATTTAATCAAATAAGTGTAATTTAAAACTCTCTTAGTATAAACATTAGATAAATTTGTTTACTTGGGGAAAAATGGATGTCTTTTTTTTCTCTCAATAGTCAATAAGTTCCCTCAATGTTGTTTTTAATTTTTTTTTATTGCATGGGCTTAATCACAAGGTTTGTATGTACAAAATTTTGCCACAGTTTTTTTTTTAGATAATCGATAGGTATTAGAATTTTTAAGTTAATCTTTTTTGAAGTGTTCCAGTTATTTTCAGACCGGTTTCTAAAAGATCAAAGTTTCTTTAATTCAGATTTTGTCATGTTTAGCTGTAGCAAAGTAAAAATTGTAACAAGTGAATCAAGGTAGTAATATACTTTGATAAATTGATAGGTCTACTTGTTGTGTAAGGTTAGCATGTAGTTTTGAAAGTAAACAAAGTTTTCCTGATGCCTCTTTATAGTTTATTATAGTTCCTATTGAACTGTGATCGTATGTTTAATGTGGCATCTATAAAAATGCTGAGGTATTTATATTTTTTTGTATTATTAATTTTTTTTATTATGATAAACACGTCTATGGGTTGTGGATTTTTAGCAAGGCGCTTAGCAGTACCAATTGTTAATATTTCTGTTTTTCCTTTCTTTGTATTTAAAAGGAGTTCATTTTCAGAGAATCACATTGCCATCAGATCAATATCTTCTCTTAATAATTTCTGTAAATCATAAAATATTTTTTCCAACAACATAAATGAACGTGTCGTCATCGTGTTCAACTACAATGAAATTTTTAACATACGTAATTAGAGGTAATTGGCAGTTCAGATGTTCTTTTTTTCTTTCATTGCGGAAATAAAATTGTTTACCTCCTTGAGACAAGTTGCTTTGTGTTTATTTCCTCTTTAAAATGTTTTTGAACAAGGGGTAGCTCTGCAATTTTTTTTTGCTTCTGTTTCTCTCTTTGATAAATTAATCCTACAAATACCATGGCAGACAACGCTTTGGGTGAAGAAAAAAATCAGTGAGAAAGATAAACAAATAAAGAAACAAATGGATTAGGGAAGAAAAAGATAAAAGCTGAAAGTAAGAACAATTAAATAATCTCAATGAAATTTTTTTGTGAAAAGGAAAAGATTGGGTATATAGATTTTATTTATTTTTTTATAACTTTGACACATCTATTTATCATAATAAGAATCCAGATTTACAGAATATAACTTTAAACAAAACTTTTTTCTGATAGGCTCTTAATATACATTGTTGAAACCATTAGTGTTTTTATGTAGAGTAAACTACAGACTGAAAGCAAAAGGTATAAAAACAATATTTTTTGCTTGAGGTTCAACGGGCATATTTTCGTAGAGAACCTCGAGTAGAGTATTGCACTGAGAAGGCGGTAAAACAAGGAGGCAAAGCAAATTTGCTACCTGCATATCTTTTCATGGGTCGTCGCTCTGAGGAAAAGAGAAGTAGGACCATTGTTAAACGATTCCCACCCAAATATTCATTCCCATCAATTGTTCTTGACCTCATACGGTGTCTTGCGCCTAGAAACATTTTGAGGGAACTTGTGCCAAATACCAACAAAATAACACTAGAAGACTTTGAAAGTGAACTAGATATTCCTAAGTTGATATTTTAAAAGGCATGTTTATAAATTTGTACATGATAGTTTATAAACATGATGAAAGCTTCCTGAACGGTAGTCATTTTCTTTCTGAAAGGCATCTGTTTGTTTTTATGACTTTTCGAATTTCTTTGCAATAATCAGAGTTTTGGTATTCTGCAGATTTTATACGAATAACATTTCTTTAAATTGTTTCATATAAAAATCCACTGTTGAAAACACAGACACTCAAATGTATTGCTAAATCAATTTTTTTGTGTCGAACAAAAAGCTACGAGCAACCATAAAACGTTATGATATGATTCGTTTGCATATGATTTAACTATGTTTTTGGAAAACTCTGAAAACGTTACGCTGCTCAACATTTAAAAAATGTGTTGAATTACTTGTTGCACTGCCTTAGGAATAGGGTATTTCTCTGGTTTGTAGGTAGACATACCAGCTTATTTAACGGCTTTATACTTGCACCAAAAGTCGGATTTTTCAGGGCAATCCTATTGTTGTATAACTTTAGTAGGATACATTTTGCTTGCAGAGTTCTCAATAAGCAAAACTTTCCCCCTCACCAATGAAAGGATCATAGTACATGAAAAATTACTAATAGTCAAACTCATATCTGTTCTCTTGACAAAAATAACACTTTAGAAACAGTTATAATTTCCCTATGTACATCCAGTGTGGTTTTAAGCTGCAGTTCGGCTCATGAAACAAGAACCATTTCATGTAGTCCTAAACACTTATTTGTGTCGTACAGTTTCTGTTTTGAACAGTAGTCTATACAATAAAACACCTTATGTACAATATCCATAATTTTTTCTGTATCTTGGCAAGTAGCAGCAATAACTGCTTCTTTTGCCAACCTCGACTATTCCAAGAATAGTCAAAACAGTTAGCAGCACTTACAATATTCTTAGAGTTTTTGTTGTTCAATCAAAATGCCTTGCTTGCTGACAATTTCATATTTGTAATGGAAATTACTTTGCTTTTTACCAAACAAAATTTGTCGTGTTTGTCCTTGCTTCTTTGTCAAGAGGACAATCTAGAAACAAAATCGAGAACAACTTCATCACAACACTTCTGCCTTTTCTAATTTTTCTCAGCCAATGCTCCCCAACATGTTAATTTGATATGAGTGCTTTGTAGGATCTTTGAAGTGCTGATAAAGGTATGATCATCGGCTTATACAGTTTTTATTTCTACAAAGTAGCTTTAATTTTGTACTATTTATGTTTTTTATTTTCCGCTAGCATCATTTTGCTATGGCACATCTTGCGTACAGTACTATTTCGAAGACAATCGTCCAGAGAAGAAAAATTTGTGATGGCGTTGCTCTTTGCTCCATATTAGGTCTTTTTTATCAAACCTTAAAGCACTTTTGTTGTAATTTTCCAAAAAAACTTTACAATCACTCGTAAGAATTATATATATATATATTTTTTCAATGTATATAACTCGCTTCTCTACCTTCACTAATCTAATTTAGAAGCAGTTTTTTTTTCTGATAAAGCTTTTGTACTCCAAGCTGGAAAATTTTGTGATCTTTTGACGTCATAGAAAGCTGAAAGAAAACAGAAATGACCTTTTGAGGTCATGAAGTATATTATATAACGCCTTTTTTTACTTATTTTTCATGATTAGATTATTTTTAATCAAAATATTCATATTGCTAATCCAAACACTATCCTTAAGTATGTTCATCTGTTTGTACTCTGAAATTTTTTATATTAATTAATTTTTAAATTTAATTCCTTTACTTTTGCTTTTGCGTTTGAGACTTCTGCTTTCCTGGCAGCTGGAGGTAGCAAAAGGTATTAATTGAACAAAACTTCATAATTCCTTAAAGAAATCCTTTCATTATTTCTGAACCTAATGTGTTAAAATACCATAGAGGTCCCTTTTATTTTTACCCATATTTCCAAAAATTTGCAAACGTTAGGTCCTGTGAAACATTTTATTCATAAATCACAAAAGTTTTTTCTGGCAGAAAAAAAATATCCAACAAAATTCAGAAAATTAGGAATTTAAAACATACATATATTACATATCTATTCAGTTCTTTTACTACGACTTATGCCTTTGCTCACAAGGAATGATTTGTAAAATTTTCTTCATCACAAAGCCATATAAGCTATAACTAGTGCATTTGACAGCAGTTTCAGAAATTAATGTGTATCAATTCATATGATTGTTTGCAGAAAATATGAACAAAGGATCCCTTGCTTTATGAAATATCACTCAGTCTATCAAATTGATTGATAAAATAACTGGTGTGCATTTCCAAAAGAGAAAGAGGAAAGCCAGCCTATGTCAAATGACAGCTAATGTTTGCGAAATCCTCAAAAAATGCAATATTGGTGTTGTGGATGTTCCACCTAGTATGACTCAAAATTACCATCCATTAGTTAACGGTCACGCAAAAAATGCTCTTTAAGAATAAATTTGGCAATTGGTATGCAAGTTTAGTGAAAACCAATTGAAAATCAATGAATTTAATGTAAAATTACTTTTATCTATGCTAAAATAACTTCAAGAAGGTTGGGTTGTATAATTTTACCACAAGATCCCTTTGACGAAAGGTGAGAAGATTGCCAAAGGTAGGTTGAGAGCAGCTGGAATTATGTATAGGTTGCCTTCACAGCAAAAGTTTTCCGCCCATTAATCCATTTCATCATATTAAGCCATTGTTGTTTAGAAAATGAGAAAGGAAACCAACTGCAAAATAATGTGTAACCTCACTTCTGAGGAAATAAAGATCGGTTTCTTGCATGGTGAAGAAACTGATGCCGAAAGTCACAACGCATTTGAATTCTGAATAAGATTGTGATAACAGAAACACATTTGAAGATGACATTGGCTGATATTTCTGAACTAATTTGTTGATTTTTCAAACAACTTTGTTTAAACTGTCTGTATTGTTGATAAATTTAAGGAAAGATCTGTGATGCCTTAATCACATCAAGAAAATTCATTTTACTAAAAACAATTTGTTTTAATTTTTTTTTTTTTTTACAAAACTTCCTTACTTTACCCCTTTGAAACCGTAATCCCGAAATATCGGGACTATTCCATCTTTTCTCTATCCCGAAATGCTGATATTTCGGGGTGGAGCATATCAACTTTGAAAGAAAAGTAAATATCCACTTTGCTGTAGATATATGCTTCAGTCTTTGTTTACATTCGTTCACAATACACTTCCCCTTATAAAACAAAAGTTTATATGTTAAAATGGCATCTGGAAGAACGAGTTTTTGCTGTTTGAAAACCAGAATTTTTTTTTTTTTTTTTTTTTTGATTTTCTGAAAACCCTGCATAAATCATAAAGGTTAAAACTAATGAACAAAAAAAATAGTATTAAAAATAAATAAATTGTTGTTTAAAATTTTGCTTGATTAAGCTCTTAAATTCTGACAGTTCAGAGGTTTTCTTATCTCTAAGAGAAGTTCATGGTAAATTTTAGCTAATTAAAGTAAAGTGATTGTTTAGTAGTTTCTAATTTTACAACAACCAGCAAATTTTTAACACATTTTAACACATTCCCCTCACCATCCATTATCTAAGTAAATATTTGTTGTATTTTTATTGATCGTGAATAAATACTTACTACGTAATGGATGGTGAGGGGAACAAACAATACCCTGTTCGCTCTTCAAGAGACGCAACTGCCACTGTATCACAGTATGCCACTGGTTTTTATGAGGATTTGCCTGATTTTTAAATGACCAATTAACACGATCGGAGAAGATAAGGCAGCATTATCGTTGGTCACCAAGACTTTTCGTGAAATTTTTTGTATGGGGATGCTATAACGCATATGTAATAATGAACAGTTATTTACCACACAAGGCTCTTCTCAAACGAAACAGAACATTCAAAATATTTTTGGATATGCTATGCATTGAAATGATTGGAGATTTCCGTTCTTTGGTGAAACAAGGTGGACAGCATCAGCATCATCCTGAAAGGTCGCCTGAAGGAACAGGCAGCAATGCATGTGTGTATTATGCAAATATTGATTTCAAGAAGGTAAACAGCAGAATGGCTTATAAAAATATGCCGAAAAAGAAGAAGAGCTGCTTTTGGTGTTCAGAATGTCGGCAATACCTCTGTCTTACAGTCGGTTCAACATGCTGGAAAGACTATCACATAAAAAATGCTATTGGATATGACTTATTTACCATTAGTTAACTAGCTTTAAATTGTTTTGATAATTATCTTGTTTACATCATGTAAATTTAGAAAAAAGTTGTTTTTTGGTTTTATTTTTTCTCTGATCTTTAAAATGGCAGAATTATTTTCCAGACTCATCTTTGTCACTGTGTATGGTCTAGAATAATTTAAAATTTCATCTTGTTTTCAAAAATATATAGTTTTATGGGTAAAACAGTAGCAACAGAATTGTATTTTCAATAGAGCTTCTCAAAAAATTTCTGATTATGTTAGAGTAATATAAAATTCTTCGTTTTAAAAGTATTACCACTTCACAATTTGGCTTTCCAAACCTCTTGTTTGAAAAATTTTTCAATAGCTTTCTGAAATTTTGTTAATCTTGTTTCAATAAAAAGTATAGTACTTATTAAGTTTACGTGTAAACTGGGATGGAATTCTAAGGAATGAAAATGCCAGACTTGGTAGGACAGATGTAAGGTTTAAGCATCATCAGGCCATTAACCAGTTATCACATCATAAGATGGAAAACGTTAGGTTAAGGATTACTAGTGTTAAAGTTGGCACATTACGAGGTCGAGAAAGTGAGGTAACTGAAATGGTAAAGCATAAATCTGTTGATCTGTGTTCAGAAAATCAAGTAGAAAGTAGCTTTAGTAACGTTTTTAGAGGCTAGAAGTTTTTTAACAGAAAAGTAGGTAGAAAAAATAATTAATGTCAAGCGTGCCAATGATCACATTATGAAGATCAAGTTTTTTGTAGGTATTAGGATCGTCATTTCCGTATCATGCACCCTAGTGGGGACTCAGTGAGGAAGATAAGGATAAGCTTTATAATGAATAAATAGCAGTCGAATCTATGATTATATACAAGAATTTGCCATAAAAGGTAATGACTTTAATTTCCAAGCTGAAGATTCTTATACTGGAAGTTAAGAGAAAATAGAAGCTCAGCAGAGGAAGTGAAATTTGATGGAAGAGCATATAACAAGAAAACTTCATTAGAAAGCTCAGCACTTAGCCTGTGATGGTCAGTGTGATAGCGGTAATGTTGAAGTACATGTCTTCTTTGTGGAATAGTCTTTTAGAAGCAATGCAGACCAATTGATGACATAGCAAGTTGTACAAAGAATTCCGTGGAAATTAGTTTGATGGGCTAAAAGGAAATTCAGTGTAGATGAGTGGCTCGATGAGATGATGTAGTCTATGTAAGCTAATACTAGAAATCGTGTTAGGGTTAATCATTCACTCAGCGAAGAATTTAGTGTTTATTTTTGTTTACTTTACAGCCCTTTGTTTTTGATTTTGATTTCCAATGGAACTTAGAACAGATTGACAATGGGATTTGCTGTATGCATATGAGTTGGTTCTTTTAGCAGACTTTATGGACAAAAGTGGAAGAAAGGGCTAAAAAAGAAAGGGTTGGGAGTGAATGCAGCCTAAACTAATATCATAATTAACAACAGTTAAGCCATGAGTGACCTTGAAGTTGGAAAGTGACCTTGTTGAGTTGAGAACAGAGAGTACTCAATTTAATCATTCTTCTAAGCACTGAGTACTTAGGAAATGCAGTGTTTAGATCATTGAAAATGCTGACAATGGCAGTATTTCCAGCTTCAGTAATGTACTGTTGTGGCTCTTTAGAGATAGCTGATAACTTCTGTTAGGTAGTGAAGGGCTTATCAAAAGGAATGTTATTTGTAGGGTAAGTTCTGCTCAAAGAAAATTTAGAATTATTTTTTCTGTTAATTTTTAAATTTTTGTCTATTAAGTTTAGATTTAGCTTGTGTCAGAAGTGTTATATTTTATAAAAATGAGACATGTGAAGAAAGATTTTGGTTGTTTATGTGAATGTGTAATACCTGCCTGTTAAGCTGAAAAAGTTCAGATGACCTAAGAAGTAGGCTAAGTGTTCATATCATCAAAGCGTTATTCAAATAAAAAGTTTGATTTTATTTGGCCATTTGGAGAGATTACCTTCATAAGAAAAAATTTAGACACATGATGCCAAACCCAGAAGTAGACCAAGAAAGACAATGAAAGAAGTAGTAGGATATAGGATATATTTTCTGCAGAAAAATTTGAGTTTAAACCTAACAATGCCTAGATCAGGCAGAGAGAAGACCATTGATATACCCTGTTCACTCCATGCTAAAATCCACCCAGATTGATTATGATGATTTCGTCTTAGCATTTATACTTTTTAAGGGTAGAATAAAATAATCACATATAATGTGGGAAATCTCAAAAAATTTTAATAAGTATTTGTGGTCTTACCAATAGTTTTTCTCTGAAACCATTTCTTGTTTAGGGAAGTGAAAGGAAAGGAACTTTTATTTTTTATTTTTGGGCTGAATATGCAAAAGTATTTTCATTTATAACTTTGTTGAAATTTTCAGAAAATTATTCGTTAAAATTTTTATTTTTGGACTTCTCAAAAAACTTTATGTTCTGGTTTTGCTGAAAATTTCCATGGTATTAAATAATCATCTTTCTGGTGATATAGGTATGTGGCTTATTTTGAAAAATTTGCTGGCCCAGTTTACTCAGGCCTCTAACGGGTTGAATTTTGTCCTTATATTTTATGCTTTGAATTTTTTTAATAGGTGATGTTGTTAGTCTGCTAAGATAAATGATGTTAAAAACATATTTCGGGTGTTTTTGGCAACTCAGCAAATTTAAGATCATTTCCCAACCACTAAGCAGTTAAAATTTGGTCCAAAAACTGTATTCTTTGATTTTTCAATTGAAATTCTTTTTCTCAGGAAATATGTTCCAATTCTAGAGTAATAGTATTATGTTAGAAATTATTTTTCTTATAATTTTCATTTGAAAACAGACTGGTCACTACTTACTCCTAAAAGAATGTGAAATTCTTAGCCTATTACCAGCAATCCTTTATGTTTTCTTCAAAGATTATAGAGGAAACTATGCTAGACCTTTGATCATGCTGAATTTCAAGTACTGAAAATTCTTTTTAAATTTTTTCTTTTTGAATATGGGATTTTTTTTTTTCAATTTTCGTATGAAATCTATTTACCATGTTAGCCTTCAAGACGTTTTTAATTTACCATCCTAGCAACTAACCCTTGAAGACGCTTTTAATTTACCATCCTAGCCACTAACCATTGAAGATGCTTTTAATTTACCATTCTAGCACCTAACCCTTGAAGACGCTTTTAATTTACCATCCTAGCAACTAACCCTTGAAGAAGCTTTTAATTTACCATCCTAGCAACTAACCCTTGAAGTCGTTTTTAATTCACCATCCTAGCAACTAACCCTTGAAAGCGCTTTTTAGCAACTAACCCTTGAAGACATTTTAATCTAAATTTTATCAAAATCTCATATGAAATTTTCCAAAATTTGATCTGTAAATCATTTTCAACTTTGTTAAACTTAATTGAGATATTATTTAGAACAGTGAATGTAACGTCTGACCAGAAGATATTAGTGAAATTGGCTAGGAAAAAACAAGACTTTTACTTTTTGATTTTCTATTTTAACTGTTATAGACGGCGGTACTACATGATTCTTTTGAATATATATTAGCTGTTCATCGAAATGCAATGCTTAATAGTTCTTCAAATTATTCCTCTATAATGGATATCTTGACGGCAGTAAAAAAATCAGAAGTGAAGATAGGGTTAATATCAGCTCATGATGCCATCTTGTTTGAAGACAAGATGGAGGAAATGGGACTAAGAGCATATGAAATTATTCAAATCGACTCCGGATACGGATTTGTTCTCTCTGGGGGATTGCAGTACATAGAAAATGAAATGAGAGATATTGTAAAAACTAATGAAGCAGCTCTTTTTCATTTTTATGAGAACAACGTTACACTTCTAAGGGTGAGAATTTTTTACTAGCAAATTGATTTGTCTGTCTGCTCTGGTCAGTCAAAAGCTTTAAAATATTTATATGATTTTCCAAGTCAAACATTTGATATACTTTAATTTAAAAACTTTAAAACAACAAAAAATTGTCTTAGTATCTACTAAATGCCATCTGGTCTGTATTATAAATACAGTATTCAGTATACAGTATTCAGGACTGATTTTTTAGGTAATTGTTTGACCTTTTCCACACTTTTTTCAACATTCTTGCAAATATCTAATGTTCTGTACAAACCTTCCATTACTGGAAAATAGTAGCTCAGCTATGTTACATTCACCCGATAATGCGATGAGTGTCCTTCGTTTTGAGTGATATGCGTTATATAAAAATAGCGAAATTTTAAAAAATTTTCTGTTTCCCAGATATACAGGGTTAGTTTGTTAAATTAAATAGATAGGTTAGCAAAAAAAAATTTTATTTCCTCTGCCGTTCTTTCAGTGTTCCTAGCCATTCATTCGACAATTAAGATTTCTTCAGTTACAAGATTATTAATGTTTACTTTATCTATCTTTTATAGCCAAATCAGCTTAAAGTTACTTATGAGTTACTCTCGGTGAAAGAAATTCAGACAATCAGTTTATATCTCTTGGTTGTAATTGCAATACTCTCTACGTTTGGAATGGCATGGTCTTGTCGTCGTGATCATCGGAAGAAAAAGTTGATCCGGCCAGGTAATTACATCTCCCTTGTTTTAAAAATTATGTTAGAGATATCTTTAAATTGATGTGAATAGTCAGTTTCTCTATTTTTTTATTTCGATTTTTCGTTATTTTTCCTTGAAATAAATCGCTGTTTTGTTACCCTTACCTGAAATTATGAGTCCCTAGTTTAGTGGTTAGCGTTTTGCGATACAAAATAGATGGAGGGTGGTTTGAATCGGCATGATGAACGACACAGTGAAGCTGTTATATAGTTTTGGGTGCAAAAAAATAGCAGAAATTAGATGGGGTATGTTTTTCCTTGTCCCAAATTCGTTATAAATATTGCATAAAAAATGATATTATCTGAAATTGGTTTAAAGATTTTTTGACCTACCAGCATGTATTGAGATTGAAATTCTCAAAAAAAAGTTGATCTTTAATATTGTGATATCTTCCATTATTTCAATGTTGTCTTCAAACCATGTTATAGACTGACTATATATTTTTATTTATCTAGGTAGCAGAATGGATGATATATTGAGCACGCTGGTTCCATTTCTTAATAACATTAAAACAAGTATTGTTGCGCCACTAGAAAGGCTACAAGATACTCATTGCGATGAATTGGAAGAACTGTTGTTTCTTCAAAGGAATTTTGCCAGGCACATGGCAAATAGAGACTATAGAATCGAAGATGTTACATAATGTTTAAAGAAAACATTTGACTAAATTTTAAAAAACAACGGAAGAATCACAATAATTTTAATTATGAGATAAAAATATAATTTAAAGTCTATTATATATATATAGCGACAAATTTTTCGAGTGAACTCGCTATTTTATTTTGGACGCATTATTTAACTAAAATCATATGATGAATGTTTCCTCGTCCTTGTCTCAATTTCGTGTTATATATGTCGTATATTATTAAAAAAAAAAAATAAAAAAAAAAAAAAAAAGGAAAAAACTAGAATTTTAATAATTGTAAAAATTTATTGTTCAATTGAAATACTGTAAATGGTCTGTTGAGCTCCACTTCGGAAATAACTCCTTACCCTTTAAACTCACTTTAATTATTAGTCCTATTCTGAAATAATTCCCCATCTAAAGAAGGCATTCCTCTAACATATTGCATTTTGATCGAAAAATAGAAGAAACTTGCTGTTTACATTAACATCATTTGTACCTTTTCGACAACTATATATTTATTTGAAAATAATTTCTAAAGTCTGAAAATTTATTAAAGAGGTATAATAATAGCGTAGCACTTTCGTCATCTGTAATAGCATTTTCAAATAAGTTCTAAAATCTCATTTTGACAAATCTCCCATGGGAGCTTAGTGATCATTTGCAGTACTCAAATTAATTTATATTTAAATATACACAAGCATAATCAATATACCTTAAATTTTTTTCTTCGTAATGATTTTCTTAGCTTACCTACCTAAACTACTGAAATATCAGAGTTTCTTTTTTGTTTTTGTAAAATGCCATATAACTTGAGTTATACTTTTTCGATCTGTAAATTTTAGCAAATTTCATTCCGCGAAAGCTCATCCGTACCAAATTTTTTCCACCGCTATTCTTTTCGCAAAAAATCGGAGAGACGCAACACAAGTAACAAAAAAAAAATGCTTTGCTCATGAACAACCAAGTCTTCGTTTATTAAAAAAAAACTTCGTAATTATAACTAGTTCCATGTGATTGCGTGTACTTTTCTAGGATAAGTTCTGGTTAATTAGGGGGTTTCTAATAATAGGTTAGGTGGAATTTTTTTTTTTTTTAATCGTAATTTAGAAAAAGGATGATAATAAATAGAAAAACATCAATGTCTATCTGATACATTTAATTTGGTGCTGAACTGTTAACCGATTCTGTAACATTCTATGCATAGAAGAAGAAAAGTTCAGAACATGTACTAACTAATGTATGGTAAAATTTTCTATATTCAGAAAATTGAAAGAAAGAAAAAGTAAAAAAAAATTGAAGCACCGGGCATCGATCTCGTACCTCTCACATTCTAAGCCAGCGCTTTACCATACGAGCGAAACCTTTGTATCAAAGAAAGTTGAAAAAAAAAAAAACTTTTATGTAGTTTTATTTTCCCATTGCTTGAAAACAAGCAATAAAAAGCTATAAAATCAAATGGCATAGATAGATGTTGCAGCTAGCAATGAAAATGCTTACTAAACATGCTCTGAAATCATAATCCAATCGTTGGCGTGCATATTGTTACTTTTTAACTTGAATAAAATTAACGACTAAAAATTAGCTAGTTTGTTTAAATCCAGGCATGAAGATCGTTCCGTCAAGTTGTTTTTATTTTTTTTTTTTATCTTTTATTTTGATGGCAGTTTTAGGCATAGCGGTTACCAATGAAAATGTTTGATTGAAAATGGTGTAAAATATATGTAAACCACCGTTACAGTTTTTTTTAAGGACATTATTATAGAGATGGTTTGATTGTTATATTAATCTTGGGACGCTCTTTTTAGTAGTAATACATAGGCTAATATATTGATATAAATATGTGCGTGTGTGTATATAATATACCTGCATGTTCCATTTACTCAGCAGACCCCCGATGGTTTATTGGACATTCATGATCTTTGACAAAGGTTTCTTAGCCTTCTGAATCACCTTCTTTTTTGTTTTTCATATTTTTGTTAGTAATTCATAATCCAGGAATTTACCTGTGTCAACCGAGATTACTTCGTTAGCATTGTCGTTCGAGAAGAAAATCCACGCTTTTGCTACGTTCCGCCGCAAGAAACAGTTAAAAGTTCATTTTCGTTTAAGAAACAGTTACATGTTCATTTTTTGCTGTTTCATATGCTGAACCAATAAAGCTCTGCATTTCTTAATTTAGCGACAAGAAAGTTGGTTGGATACGGATGTGTGTCCTGAGCTATAAATTACAGATTAGAGTACGCACTAAAACATTGCAGTTTAATTTTTATGCATACTTTGTTCCTTAACTGATAAAAAGAAAAAAGTTATTAAATGTGGTTTTCCAATAAATTTTAAAATTTTTCACCATATCAAAAAAAATAAATAACCTACAAAATGTGGCCAAATTTAGGTCTGCTACAAAAAATTATATTGTAAAATTCCCAACACCACCTAACCTAATGAATAGAAGATAAAACTTTGAGATAGACAAATCATTTTTTAGCTAAATGTTTTGAAATTTAACATATCTGAAATAAATATCTGCGTCAGTTTTAGATTTTATGCTAATTTCAACAACCCAAGTATTTCTAACAGGTTTGTGAAAAACGAGCAGGAAAATCCATTTTTCTAGCAGTGAGAAATACTTGATCAAAAAAAATCCTTTTCTAGATGGGAAAAGCTAAAATTGGTTAGATACAATCAGTTCCAAAATTCTTACTAAAAATAGCGAATCAATATATAAAGGTTTGCAAAAGCATGGCAAACTTGTTGGCAAGCCAAAGTTAAAAATGATATATGGTAATTGTTGATAGAAGAAAATTGTAACAGAATTCACCAGATAACAAATTTTCTTACTCTAACAGTGATTAATATACAATAAAAGCTGTAAATAGAAATAAATATAAATCATCTGTCGAAAGTATTGAAATTAGTTTTGATTTAGTTTGATCTATTAAAAGAATGGATTATAGAAAAAAAAAAAAAAGATTTTATGATATACATATATTGTATTCATATAATGAAATAAAAAATATTGTTTTATACTTAAAATATATTCCAATTTTAATTTTACTTACCACTTTTGTGACACGAAAATAAATATTAAAACAATAGATGTTTAAGAATATTCGAATGGAATTCTTTTGTTTAACGCTTAAGGTGGTCTTGCATCTGGTCTTATCGTTCAATATTACAAAAAAAGTTAAAGTACATGAGTTTTCTCAAAATGTGATTACTTGGTTCAACTCTTATTTCTCTAACAGAAAGTTTAAAGTAAAAATAGTCAAAATACTATTTGACGAAGAACGTGTTTCTTATATAAATGACATACCACAATCAATAATTACTGCTCTATGCAGATGACTCTTGCCTTATTTTTCAAAACAAGAATGTGAACATTGAATTTATTTTAAATAAATAATTTTTCAAGTCTTTGTGAATCATTTGTGGACAATAAACTTACTATTCATTTTGGTGAAGATAAAACTAAATGTATTCTTTTTTCTAGCAAAACTAAAGCTGAAAGCGCTCATTTTACCAACTATAGAGGTATCCATTAATCAACATACATCTGTCAAGTACTTGGGTTGCGTATTAGACCAAACTTTAAACGGCCAATGAATGAAGCTGAATATATTAAAACTAATTCACAGCTAAAATTTTTACATTAGAAAAGATCTTTTTTAACACCTTATCTGAGACGTGCTCTATACAATGCATTGATTCACCCTCATTTTGATTATGACTGTACCGCCTGGTATTTAGGCTTAAACAAATCAATAAAAGTCCGATTAAAAACTGCTCAAAATAAGTGTACCCTTTCTGTCTTGACTTACATAATAGATACCATATCGGGACTGATCAGTTTAAAGAAATTAATTGGCTTCCTGTTGAAATGAGAGTTAATTAATGCATAGCTATTCATTCTTTTAAATTCTGTGTCAACCCTAAATTTAATTAGATTTTTGAAATATTCAAACCATCTGACACCCCTTAAATTCCATTGCAAAATAGGAATTTGAAATTGTATGCTCCTTTATGTAGAACAAATATGGGCAAAAAATTTTTTGTCATGGAAAGCTCTCTCGATTTGGAACTCACTACCTAATAATGTTAAGAACCCTAAAAACTACAAGACTTTTTAGCATATAATCAAATAGCTATTTTTGAGTTCATTTGATAAGTTTCGTCGACCGAACGTTTACAGAAATTAACTAAAATTTTCGATTTTTTTCTATTTTTCGCTATTTCTTGTGGATCACAATGAAAATATTGTCCTAACAGAAAATTTTTGTGCCCATCCTTGCATTAAAAATAAATGTTTTTATTTTTTTGTTTGTTTTAATTTTGTTTATTAAAGTGTATCGTTGCCAAAGGCAGAATAAATACTTACTTACTTATTTACTTATTACTAACTTACCTACTTACTTACTTAACTACTTACTTACATACTTACTTATTTACTTACTTACATACTTACTTACTTACTTACAGTATTAAAACCATGAAAATCTTTTCGAATCAGAAATCCGTTTTTAATAAAAACTGTGTTAACGTTATTTGTTAACATTGACTTTAGAATTTAAGAATAAAAACAGGCAGATCTAAAATTTGCTAGGGGCAAATACCTTGATTAAACACACTTGTAATGTAACAGCCAAAATTTTTTTATTAATTTTTTATTAATTCATATGAGAATAAACCGTGTGAGTGTCTCGCAACTAATTTTCTATTTAAGTTTTTGTTTATAATCAAGATGAATAATTTGACAAAAAATATGCTACATACTAATTTAATTAAACCTTAGATTAGTTTAAAGCCTTTCCAATAATGCGTATAGAGAAACGTCGTATATGACCTCACTTAAATCATGAAGTTCATTGTAGCTGATTCCGCATGAAACAGAGCACAAAATATGCACCATCACCATTACCATTACAGTAATCAATAAAAGCACTCAAACCCATAAATTTATAACAGCCTTTTTTTTTTGGATTTATTTGAAAACCCAAGTTAACATTAAAGAAGAATTTGAATTTGAATTACTCATTTACTAAAAATCACACTTTAATATCAAACACGTGTGATCAACAAAACATTTCCATTGTACATATCATAAAATAATTTTTGATATATTCTTATAATAGATGATGTGGGGTATTGATGTCAGAATAATCAGACAAGACATAAATTTAAAAAGTAAATTGACTATACAGTCTATACAAGATAAAAGTTTCATTTTTATTTACTTTAATACTATAAGAAGCACCTCAAAGACCTTAAAAATAAAGTAAAATAGACCTAGCGCCCAACTATTCAAAAAAAAATGTAACAAAATATAGTCATGGCAAGTTAATATTTATTTATTGGTTTCATGAATTTCTACTAAAACAGTAACTTTGGTTATTGGGCAAAGCAATAAAATAAATATGCATTTTTGTTGTTTTTCCTAAAAAAAATAATTCACATGACAATATCACACACCACACAAATCAATCAAGGCACATTGAAAAAATTACTTACTGTATTGGAACCTTCAACTATAAATAATAATCTCTTAGTATGCACTAACAATCAATATTTTAGTAAGTATTTAAAAGCGAAGGTGATCAAGGCTTGAAGCCATCAATTTCAGGAACTAAATGTCATTAATAATTTTTAAATTCATTGCGTGCGTTAAAAATAAACTAATTAGACTAGGTTCTAGAATACCTCGCCACTTTTTTATATATACTTATATAATTAAAAAGAGATAAGACGCATGTCGTGAGTTATAAAATTTTATTGAGCGACGTTTCAGGAGTCATGCTGCTCCTATCATCAGGCTGGTTACAATTAAAAATT
>JAUZNK010033971.1:0-45075 GCA_035046665.1 Euphysa ruthae
GGCTAGTTTTTCTTAAAGGCTGGTCAAGTTTTTTTTTTTTTTTTTTCTCATTGAGGCATAAGTTTGCTATACAAAATATATATTTTAATTTCTCAAATGAATATTAAAGTACACTTAGCAGAGTAAATTTTTTTTATATGGCCAAGGAAATATACATATATCAAGGGACGGCATAGTTGAATAAGCAATAAATGTCATGGATTTTTTAAAAAAATATCCTGTTGTTGTTCTGGAAATCCTTTGGAATTTATCTTCATATTTGGCAGGCCACAGCGTTATTATATATGTATGTTTTTGTTCGTTCATGCATAAATTTTTTTTTTCATTAAGACTTGATTAATTTTTTGATCTTGTTTTTTGGGCCCAAATATGGTCATTTAGTCAAAAATCAACATTTTTCAAATTTTCTTTAAAACCATTCATTAAATTCTTTTGGCACAAAGAATCACCTTTCAAATCTCTTTGCTTTTTGGTATTGCGCCTACATATAGTAATTTTTTTGAAACAACAGCTAATTTATTTCTGTTTTAATAGATTTTTTTATATTCAGAAAATTATTACCTAAACTAAGCTTTTAAACTAGAATAAATTTTTTTGGTTGAACTGAATTGTCATTAAAAGACTGGGTTGTGGTGTGTGTAAAAAATGTTTCCAACTTTATTTATATCTCTTTATTTGAACTTTATTTTTCAGGCTATAATTGGAAACTCTATTTTACAACTTGGCTTAGATGATGATAAAGAATTTATAGTGAAAACTGGAAGGCGATCAAAAAGCATTGAATTTAAAGAAAGTAAAGAATCATGGGCTTCACCACCAAGAATAAAAAATAGAAATTCAATTGATGAACTGGTAAAATTTTTACGTTTTTTAGTAATGCATATTTTAATCAAATTTTGAAATTCAACCATAAATGAAAAGAGATTTTAGTCCTCAATCACTTCGAAATCAACAATGTATATTTTAAGCATTATTTTGATTAGTGAAAGTAAACCCACTTAAAGTAAGCTAAAGTTGAAGACACTCAATTTCTTAAGAAAAAGTTATATTCATGTAAGCTATTCATTATTTTGAATAATCAGAGAGTGAGGTTGGAAATAATTTGAGGATATTAGTAAGTGTAAAAACAGATAAAATGATGTTTCTTATGGTAAAAATTTTGTTGCTGATACAATATCATTGTCATTCTACATTTACAACCAAAATAAGTTGAGATTAACCTTTTAATTGTTATAGGTATTTATATATTCAAACTATACAATTATTCATGTTTATATATTCAAACTATACAATTATCCATATACATTCAAACTATACAATTATACATATTTATATATATTCAAACTATACAATTATTCATGTTAATATATTAAAACTATACAATTATACATATACATTCAAACTATACAATTATACATATTTATATATTCAAACTATTCAATTATAAATATTTAGATATATTTATATATTCAAACTATACAGTTAACTATTAGATATAATGCTTTATAATACTTTAATATTTCTTTCTAAAGGGATTTTTTGAAAAAGAACACAAGTATTTAAGAGAGCATCTATATTTCTCAGGTTATTTGGACCCTCAGCATTCAAAAAGACTTCAATCAATTCACTTTTGTCTCAATACTTTAACTGAAACCCCTTGTGTTTTTTTTACTTGGTTAAAGTTGGCAAATCAGTAAGAGAGAAAAGTGATAACCATAAATTTAAAATAAAATTCTTGTTTTTTCAGTTAAGTTCATTAGTTTTTTGGTCAAGGTTTAGCATTTTTGGTAATTTTTTCCAAAATTTTTTATTATACTAACATACTTCTGCATTACGCTTGCTGTCAATAATTCTGATTTCCTAGAATTGGGCCCTGGCTAGTATAAAACAAAAAAAAAAAAAATCTGAAATTTTTTTTCTGGAATTTTCTTCATGATGTTTAAATATCATAAAACACATCTTTAGATTTATATGTGGGTTTAGAATTTATAAATTAAGCAACTCACAGATAATACTTTATAATATTTTGTATAGAATAGTGCTTAAGTATATCATGGATTTGTATCAAACTATTAAATTTTTATTCTTTTTTGTGTCAAAGATTGAAACAAGTTAGAACTTGATTTGCAAAATGCAGCAACTATTTCTTTATTCAGTTTATTTAATTTGTTTTCAATTTGTTGTTGAGTTCTCTGTGTAATCATCAAGGGTCTAATAAAATTATTTTAGTTTCATTGTCACTCCTTTGGTCAGAGTTCTGTATGAGTGACTCGGTCTATTTCAATCGTTACTCATATTTTACTTATAATGATTGATAGTATTTTATTCATTTATTATTAAATTTTAGTTTTTTTTATAGAAAATAAATAAATTACTACTGCTATTTACTACTCAAAAGTGCCTTTTTAAAATTTTTAGCCAAATCCGTGATCTATTCTTTGTTAAATGATTATTTGATTATTTTAACATGGGGCCAACAAATTCTTTTACGAAAATGTTGTTATAGAATTCTATAGAAGGGCCCATGGGTTTGCTTCTGACAACCAGACAGCGATTAACCACTCGGCCAGACAACCATTAGCTGCTCCGGCAGGCAACCATAAGGTTTCAATTGATTGTTTGAGATTTCATTAAACTCACACACATTTTTCTTGATACTTTTAGTCCACTTTTTAACTGCAGTATTGTAACTTAATGAAGTTTTCACTACCTACTGTGCTGTCTTTTTTTCACCAAAATTTGTAAAACACTCCTCTGCAACATTGACAGAATGGGGTTAATAAAATATACTTATATGCTTATACAGTGCTCCTTTTTATAACCTTAGAGACACATCTATCTTAAAACTTATTATTTGATGTTGTAAATCATCAGAATGTTTTAATGTGACACTTTTGTAATTTTGACTCCGAACACTTAGATCACTTAGGTCACTTAATTTTTTATTATTACAGATATTCTGACATATTGATCACTTAAAATTTGAGAAAAAACTTTTTAATTTATAAGCCCTGAATCTTGAAGTAAAGATCCCAAAACTTAATCTTCAAGAGGACACAGGCTCCTAAATTAAGCTCAATTAACTGATTCTGTTTTTTGGTTTAAATTTTAATGCTTTACAACATATTATTTTTTGACTTGTGTTATCTTCCTAAATTTAATTTTGTGAAATAAAATCTAACAGCTGCTTTTAACTATCCCTAAGAGTAATTTTTAGGCAAACAAATTTTTAGTTATGCAGGGCCTAAAATATAGAGACTTAATTTCTTAAACCTCAATATTTTATTAAGAAGATAATTTTAATGCAATAATTTAAAAAGTAATTGAAAAACTATTTGCTTATTTATATTATGACTTTTAACTTTTGAAATTATTTTAAATGTTCAGCTGAATATAATTTCATGATGATGGGTTATTATTTATTTTAATTTAATTAAAAGTGTAGGAGCATTACAATAAGTTTACTATTGTCAAAACCATGTGTTCCTGTCTCCAGTGGATGGAATTTATTTTTAGATCATTAATTGTACTTTGACAAACCCTACTTATTTTAAATACCTGAAAAAGTTTTTATTATCCAAAAAATAATTACTTGACATTTTTTGAAAGTTGTTTATAAATGGTTGCATTCATGTATAATACTTTTCATTAAAATTAATTATTTTTTTTAAAATATTTGATGATGTAATTCAGTTGTATAACATGTTTAGTGTCTATATATTCATGCTGAGATTTATTTTGTTTTTATTTTTTGTTTATAATGATTTTTTAATATTTTAAAAGAATTTTTTTTGAAATATATTTTTTTAGATTTCACCTAAAGAAGGCATTTGGGCATCACCTTCAAGAGAGATGCTAAGAGGAGATCAAATTGTTCCTGATAATCAAAGAAAAGAAGGGGTAATATAATCAATAAAATATAATTTATATCCATTATTCATATCCACTATTCTGAAAAAGTTTTATTTTTTGTCGTAACCTAGGTTATTGTAATACTAAAATCAACTAGTGAATTTTGAGTTGTGATGTTTTATTTTTATTTATTTTTTTCATAAAGGATTATTAAAACAAGTTACATACAATTGGATTTTTGAAAAATTTTTGGATTTAAATCTGGTAACTAGATTTTTATTTTGTTTTTACATTTAGTTACTTATATTTAGTTATCTTTTCAAAATTTTCTCAATAATTCTTGTTTTCTCAAAAAAATCTGGATGGATAGGAAAAAAATTTTCACGTCGTTTTTGAAATCCTCTATTATTTTTCTTGCCTTAATTTAAAGTATGTATGTATCCGTGTATGTGTGCAAGCACATGCGCACTTGTGCGTGCGTATGTGCACGCTTGTGTGCATGCATATCAGGCCTTGCCATAAGCAAACAACCTCCTGAGTAGTTAATAGCTCTTGTGAAGTAAATGGTGTGAGTTTTATCGCTTGACAATATGGTGTTCCGTTATGGCATAGCTAGAAGTTCCAAGTACTTGGATATCGTGTAAGCCGATTGCGCACGTCTATAAATGGTGATAAGTTACTTTTTTTTACAAAAGTATTGTACGTTGTATTGCATTGATTCAGATAGTTGCACAATTTATTCCTGAGCAGAACAAGCTGGGGGACGTTCAAATGGTGAACGCCAAAAATTTCTGCCAACCAACGAATTGAAACAACAAGTAACAAATAATTTCTCACAAAACACTTAAATTAAAAGTAGAATTAATAAGTACACATATTTTTCAAATAATTAAAACATCAGCTGTAAGGTTAACCGGATACTCATAATATTCAGCAAAAATATCAACCAGCTCTTATCATAACTTTAAATATCAGTTGGCGATATAAAGGTGTAAAAACGAATGTCAAAGTTTCTTAGCCAAACTGAAAACAAAATTATATATCTTTTTTTAATGTTTTTTTTTTATCACTTAGATATGTATGCATATTTCAGCTTGTTTAAAACAAAATAATATTTTTTTAATTGATTGGTCGTAATTCATCCTGTGCTTGAAATCCAATTCTTCTACACTGTGTAAAAAAACCATGCTGAGAAATTCTGACTTCTGACTGAGAAATGAACAGTAGTTTTAAATAATTAAATCAGCGATGGAAAGATAATAGAAAAAACAATAGAAACCAAAAAAACAAACAATCAGAAAAACAATTAGAAACAATAGAACTACAATGGAATTTAAAATAAACCTGTGGACGAGAGTTAATTATTCAATGTTATTCAAATATATTTTAATATGCTTACAATGTTTAAAACCTACCTAAAAGATCAACTGAACTATAAATATTTATGGCGGGAAGTTTATATCTTTCTAAATATGATTGTTATAAGAAGTTTATTCATTTTTTTTAAAAATTCGTTTTCATTATGAAGAATCACCCTGTAATTATTATAACTAGCATTAAATATCTAAAAATACAATGAATGAGGGCCAGTAAAGTATAGATCAAAATATAAAGTATATTGTTTAATTATGATAATTATTCCTAAAACTGGTTGTCCTAAAAATGGTAGAAGAAAGCAGTTAAATATGTAAATATATTAATTATTTAAAAATATATTTAGATATAATATTATTTCAAGCATAAATTCACGCGAGCTATTAAACATTCATGTAAAGTTAATTCACCAGAGCTTGGGATTCTTGGCAAGGCCTGTATGTGCATGCTTGTGTGCGTGTAAGCATTTTGATGCATTTTGCATGCATGCAAAATCAATTCAAAAGAATTATGATAAAATTTATATTAGCTTCTTATGAATAACATCTTCAAAACATTACAACATGGGCTGATTTGTGTCACATTATGGTATCGGACTTTGTACATAAATTGCTACATACGCTCATACAAATGTATGAGCGTATGTAGGTTCTACAAGTATGTATGGGTCTACATGTACACAAAGTTTCACTAGCTAGAACTGTTTTGAAAGTATATACCTTTTTAATTAAAGTAAAACCTTATTTGGTGTTGAATTAACTTGGTGTTTTGTTTGTTTTATTGTAATAAAGGCATCCTTAGGAAATAAAAGCTATTTCTGCCCTGTTTCATACCACTGCAAAGCAGTTATTATAAAATTCAAAGCTCACATTAGGAACAATTGGCAGAGCCACTTCAGCTTACAATGAAAAAATCTTCCTAGAAGATCCCTTTGGACTTTCCTGTCATAGAATACCTTCTTAACTCAAGTCATGAAATGTAATAATATGAATGTACTTAGTTTTTGACAGGATAAATTTGGTGAGATATTGAATTCTTGGTAAGTTGTCATGCGCTGTCCCACAATGTTTTACTTACTCTAAGGCCTTTACTTTTTCTTCTATACATAAATGATACGCTAGCAGCAGTTGAAAGTGATCTATATTTGTATGATGATAATTTGTGCCTTGTATTCCAACATAGCAATGCAAAGGATATAGAAAAACAGTTAAATAAGGACTTTTCGAAGTTCTGCGACTGGATTGTTGATAATAAATTAAGCAAAATACAAACTGAAAGAAACTGATAGTTTTGACATCAATTATCATGATATTAAAATTCAGCATCATACCAAGGTCTTGAATGTCTTGAATGTATTTGTGATAAACACTTAATAAAGAATCTTTGGCACTTCATGTATTTTCTAAAATAAATTATAAATTAAATTGAACAGACTGCCCCGTTCGTACCCATCGAGGGACCTCAATGAAAATAAAGCTTTGGTTTTTCTTGTGCTTATCCCTGCTATCAATACAATGCCCATTTTTTTATGATATTGTATTTTTTTTTTTAATATTTAATATTTATTTTGTTGTATTTTTATTGATAGTAAATCTTTTTTTATATGAATTTAGAATAGGTTTTTCAGAGTTGATAATAGGAAATAATTAGCTGTATTTTTTTTTTTTAATTTTTAACTATTAACTATTATAGTGATAATAATAATAAGCACCTTTTTTGGCAATAAATTTTTTTTTTTTTTTTTTTTTTAATAGCCATCTTATTTCTTCTTTTTGTAACATTTTTGATCTTAAAAAGTGAAATGTTTTTTAGTTTTGGGCAGAAGCTTTTTTTAAAATGTTTGTTTTTGGTATAATGTACTTTTTTGAAATTTTTCTTTTTTTTTTACTGTTATGTCCATTTTTCACTATGTAAATGAAGCTTTTTAGCCGTTTTGAATAAATATTAAAGCAAAGTAGACATGCCAAAACACCCTAACTATTTTTTTTTTTTTTTACGTTAAGTGACGACTGAAAAACTCCTTTCCCTTTACCTCAAAAATTTTTTTCGTCAGTGGAACCAGAGGGTTATTCATACAAACTTTTAGGAATTATTTGTTTTCGTTCTAAAAAATGGATACAAATGCATAAGATTAATTGTGTTTCATATATTATATATTAGTCAATGACAATTAAGAGAGTCATGTAAAGATATAATTACAAATTTTATGATAAATCATTGACGTTTTTTGACTCAGAGCAGTACAACATATTATTTTTAATTATCATGTAACATTTTTAAAAATTATATTCTGTTCTATCTTAGTTTAATTAAATTCTAGTTCTTTTATCAATTTTTCTATTTAGGAAGACATTATAAAGAAATTATTTGGAGGACATAACATTGTGACAGGTCGCAAAGACAATCACACGCCAGTTGCAAAAGCTATTCATGCTGAAGATTTAGAGCGTGGTTTAAATAAACCAGAAGGTAAACTAATAATTTTTTTACACATAAATTTAAGTGGGAGGCGTGTGCAATTTATTCCCATATATTTGTTCAAAATATGTATATGATGGTGTTGTTAGCTTTTTTTTTTTCATACTTTCAACATAAAAATTATATAAGATTGCTTATAGCGTTTAACTGAAGAGTAATGAATGGTGCATATGCTCCATGATATATGCTTGTAAAATTATCCAAACTAAATCTGTCTTCAGATTCTGTTTAGATCTGATAGATAAGGTTTTTGACCTTTGCCAAAATCTATGAACTAGGACATTTTGAAGATTTAGAAATTTAAGTGGTGGGTATGGGGTCTCAGAAAATTTCTTGAGGGGAAAGGGAGATTGATTTTGGAGGGGAAAAGCCAAAATTTAAGGGTGCTAGGCTCTGCACACCATGTCATGCATTTTAAGGCTAGAAGTTTATTTTTTTTATTATTAAACGAATACTTAATCAGATTATACATGTCAGTAAAAACTTGTTAGTATGTGTTCTGAGTTAGTAAAAATTAGAAAGAAATATTTTAAAAATTAAGATATAGAAACTAGTTAAGATTGTTTAGTTCGTTTATGTTTCAGAGTAATAGGTTTTAAATTAGTTTTTGAAAGAATTGAAGCTTTCTATTTCTCTTATTTGAAATGGAAGTTTGTTAAACAGCTTTGTTCCCTTGAAATAAAATGATCTCTTTGCAAACTCTAATTTAATTTTGGGAACTTCTAACTGACACTTGTTGTTTCTTGTTTTTTGTTATTTCTGTTTGTTCTTAAAATAAAATAGTTAAAAAATATGTTACAGATATATTGTCCAAAAATTTTTCGAATTGTGATGTACTCGTGAACGTTGTTCAATCGAAGGTAAACTAACAGAGTTATTGTGAATTATATTTATTGCATGTGCATGCTGCGAATTTAAACTTTTCTTCTGTGCTGTACTAAGATGTAAGTTTGATACACAATTAACTGTTATAAGAGGAACAATCATCTTTTTTGTATACTTTTGAGTTAATATTCTGTCTTAAATATTCTGTACAGCAATCGTAGACGTGTTGGTGCTTTTTTTGTCTATAGTCTAGTCGAAAGTTTTATCTGAAATTAATAAATTGTGGTCTAGGTATTCGTAGAATTGCTTGTGTATTACTATTTTTAGTATTTTGGACCCTACAGGTAATATAGATATAGGCCCATTGATTTATATCTTTTAATTTTTTTCTATGTACTTTTTAGACAGTGTCATTAGACAGTGTCTTATGAGTTCCCATATTTTCTTTGTAAATTTATTTGTATCATCTCATAATTGCTTAATTAATTTACTTTTCGATAGATTTTCGCACAAAGTCTAATGCTTAAAATTAAAAGTTACGAGTACCGGGGCTGTGTTTGAGTTATATTTTTTGTTGATTTCACTTGTTTAAAAGTGTCTCAAGAATAAAAATACCTATAAAATATAAAGTATTTTACCATAAATGTGTTATAATATAACTATAAAATTAAATATAATTTACTCAGCTAGTAATATAAATTTTATATACTTGGAATAGGTTTTAATTTTTGACGGTTTAATTTAGAGAGAAGGCATAGTCCAGCAATGTTACCAAGGTAATTATTCACTGATTGATGTTCTTGTTAAAGGTTTGTTCATTAATAAAGATATGAAAAAAAGAAACAAACATCATAATTTTTCTAAAAAATAAATTATTAGTTGTTGATATAGCAATATCTTAAAATGGCTGGTAAATATTTTTTTAAAGAATCGAAAGTTCCATCTTTTTTTAGCACTTTAAACTTATATACAATAAATTATTTTAATTGGAATGAGCAACTCCATTTATTATACTTGATGTAATTCAAAAAGAGATCTGCTACTGGGACATGGTCAGGAAAAAATTATGCAGAAGATATCTTAACTCATATTTCATACAGTGTCCAAATACCAAAAATGTTGTTTTTCTGACCTGTTTGAAAGATTATATTCCAGAATGTCTAATTTAGCTGTCAATGAATGTTTCTTCTACCAAATGGAATATTTTACAGCTTCTTGATGTAAATCGCAAAGAGAACCATCATCCTACCATCACCAATATTCGCTCTTGTGGTTTGAATGGGATACATTTTAAAATCGGTGTGGCAGTTATTTCAAAAAATTTTTGCCAGAAAAGAGATTTATACACGTTTGTTAAAGTAATAGTTTTCCTTTGAAGTTTTGCTTCTTTTAAAATTATTATACGTCAATGTATTGACAAGAAACAGAGAAATGGTTAACATTAACAGAAAGTAGTGAACTGACTTAGAATGCCAACAATTTATATTGGCAAAAAAGGTGTTAATTATTAAAAGGTATTAATTTGGGTGTTAATTAGCGCAACTTATAGTTGCAGTATTTTTACCTTTTTATACCGAAAAGGGGTTGTATTAATTTTTTTTCCAGAAATAATACATGAAAGCCTTGCTCACAAGAATTTTTGGGAAATTTAAAAGTTGGTTTTTACTCGTTCCCAAGACCAGCCATCTATTGAAAGGAGTATTTCTAAGATTGGAGTTTTTGATAGAACACCTCAATGAAGAGTCAATCATTTGTCAGAGGATTGTTTATGATCATGTTGTAAGCACTGAAAAGCCAATTACTGAACTTTTGATGACAAATGATATTTATATTATATTATTCATGGTATGCATCAGTGCTTGAACAGAAAAATGTCAAATGTGTCTAATGGGGAGATAAGCAAAAATTGAAAATGGGGGAAATTTCACAAGTCAAAGAAGCAGAAGATAAAGGCTTTGTAATATTGCATGAATACTTCTTAAATATAAATTATTTAGTAACCATTTCCAGAACAGTATTTTTTATGGTTCATACTATGGTATGTTTTGTATGTATTGTATTCAAAAATTGTAACGGATTAAAATCCATTTTATTATTTTTAAGTAGCTTCTCTTCATTTTCAGTGACTGTCATTTCAGGCATTAGGAAATTACATATATCACACTCCTGAAGTTAATGCTGCTTTTACTTGTTCTAAAAACATCTGTTGTTACTTCTTAAAAAATGAAAAAATACACTGAGTTCATCACTGAGTGAATCATTAACCCTAACATGACATCAAACATTAGAGTGCGTAGACTGTACAATCTTAATTAACCACCTATCTTCACTATTTCCTCAAAACCACCAAATTGCCAACACTCATAACTCACCAAAGCTTTCACTAAATCTATGAAAGCAGAAAAGAGATTCTTTTTCTGGAACAAAGCAAAACTGCACCTTATCTATGTCAATTCTTTGTCTGAGTAGTTTATCAATCATTATTTTGATAACTTTTATTGCTCGGTTAACTGACTTTGATCTTCTATAATTACTTTATTCTAGAACATCACCGTTTCCCTTATAGCAATTACTTTTAACACTTGATTGCCAGTCTTTTGGGATATTCTAAAAATCTAAATGGCTACACTGGTAATAACTTTAACTCCAGTGTCTCCAGTGACTCTTACCATTTCTGCAGCAACACTTGATACTCCTGCAACCTAACCAATTTTCACCTTCCTAAAAGCTTCCTCTTCCCATTCTGTTTTAATCTGCATAATTGGCCCTTCTGCTGCAGTAACCTTTGACAAACTATCATCAAGCCATTCAAACTATGTGCTAAGTAACTTATTGTAATCACTTTTCAAAGCTGATTTCTGTTCCTTCTCTGTGCTAGCCAAAGTACCCTCCTTATCATTATTTCCAAAGCCCCCTCTTTTCCTTTTTACACTGGTTAACCTCACCATTACACCGCCAGATCTGTCTATGTCTAGTTAATATTATCTTCAAACTTAGGAATCACAGCTATTTACCCATGATAAAATTTATTTTTATCTTCCACGATGTCGTCATTTAATTTTGAGATAGAGATATTTTAATTGCTATAATTTTATTACAGTGGCAAATTTAGTCCTGACATCAGTGATTAGATCAGTGTGAAAGTGCAGAATCAGAAGTTTATTTAAAGGCAAAACTGTGAGTTTATGTAGAAGAAGGTTCAAATTTAAGTATGATATAGAAGTTCTAAAGTAAGATAGAACAATCTGAGGGGATTATTTGTTGGCGGAATTTTTTTTTTTGCTTAACAAATAAGTTTAAGATTGTAACCTAGGTAATCTAAAATATTTTTTAGGCCTGAGTTTACCAATAACTATCCAAAAACCACACCTACAATAGTTCCTACAACACCTAATAATATGCCGTTTGGATTCAACCTCGGCACACCTCCATCAGGTTTACCATGGACTGGAATGGTGAGTAAAACTAACGTATAATCTGCAATGTATATTTTTTTGTATCATTAAATAGCTTTTGTGATTGTATAATTCTATGTTAAAAAAGAGTAGCGTGTCGTTAATCTGGTTTTGCGTAGCAAATTTGAGGCTAAACAGTTTGAACATTTTTTGTTTTTGAAAAGACAATTTAAAGTAAAAAAATATTCTGTAATATTTAAAAAAATTAACAAATAAAATAGAAAGCTAAACCTAGTGCGAGTTTTGATTAAACTATAAGGTCATTTATAAGGGAAAATAGAAAAATGCATGCTAATGCTTTAAAAATATTTGAATAAATTTTTCTAAGCTTGGTTTTAAGTAGCCACCAGTAATGACATGCTCTTTTTATTTTATTTTATAAAATATTCATATGCATAAAGTATATGTATTCATTTTTAGGTGAGAATCTTAAAAAAAAAAAAATCTTGTCTTTTAGGCTCATGCTTCGAAATAAATATTAATACACTATTTTTTCCAAAAATTTTTTTCAAGAATTATTGTGTGGTATTTGAAAATATTGTTTCTGAATATTATTTGCCATTATGTTCATTTTTAAGTATTTTGGTTATTTTAGAGATCTTGCCGGTCAAGTCCACAGATCCTAGAATATATAAAACTCAGTCTGAAAATGACACTTTCTATATTTCTCAAGAAATCAATCATTCCCATTTATTCATTCATTCCCATTCTGCTAAAAAAATTTTTAGTAAGAAAATGTTATTTAATATTATTTTTGGCAGCCATTTCGAAAATAGTTCAAAATTTTGATTATATTTAAAAGTATGTTCATATTAAAGGTTTGACATGTTATATTCTCCGCTTTCTTTTATATTTGAGACATATTTTGATCTACCAAACAAATTTATCAAGCTTAAAAAATGTTATAAATGCATTAAAATTAAATGAAAATATAGTTATCTTAGAATGTTTAGTAGAGACTTTTAAAAAGCATTATAATTTTTGGTTTAACTTCTGCACGGTTGGATAAGTTCTCAAGACTGGCTTCAAGCTATTCTATCTTATCTATTCTATTTTATCTTTGACCAGTAAATTAATAACTTTCTTTCTTTCTATTCATTCTGGGTGTCCAGCCATTTAAACTGTCTAAGCATACATTTGCTGAGTCTCTTAAAAGACCATGAGACAAGTGGTTGTTCAAATTTACTGTATATATCCATCATATCTTATTTGCATAATTTTTTTTTTTTTTTTTTTTTTTTTTTACTTGCCAAGTCTCACTCCTTGTGAATCTAAAGGCATTTAATCTCCTTTGAAAAAGCTTCTAAAACTATGATAAATTGTAAGGAGCTTAACACTGAGCCCTGATAAACTTTTAAGTGAACAAAGAATTTCTCACTAGTTGCACTATTAATTCTAACTTGGTATCTGAAATTTTTATACATTTCATTAACTACACCAATTAGCCATTCATTAGCTATCTATTATGACCAATATTTTGTTGTATAGAAGGAAAAATAGAATATTTAAAATTTGATTGAGACAATTGTTGCTATGTTATTGTATAATATTTCATATAATACTTTTGATTATAAATCTGGTCTGTATTACTAATTATTATTAATTATTTCTAAGAATTTGATTAGTTATTGGAATTTTTATCTTTTGTCCCCAAAGCAAATGGTAGATTAGGTTACTTTAACAGTATAGTTGGTTCAAAGTATGTAGTGTATGTTCATAAACTCATCTGTTTTCAGGGCGGCACTGCTAACATTACTGGAAGTGTTCCTACACCTAATCAATTTCCAATGGATGTGAACAATTTGGCAGACATGATGTTAAGAAACAAACAGTTTCTACAACTAGGGGGTTTCCCCTCACCTGGTATGTTAGGAATGCCATCGCAAGTACTTTCTTCACACATTCTGGGCAGGAATCCATATCTTCATGATCCAAGTTAGTATTAATTATATAAGAAAGAACGATTTGATTACTTAACTACTACAAAAATAGAATTGATTACTCAAGTTCTTTTAGTTTTTAAATTTAAAATAACTTCTTACAGCCAATTCTTAAAGCACCAAAAAAAAACATAGCAAAAAAAATCTCAAGGTCATTTGGAAATACTAAACCTACCATTCTAACATTTAAGTTAAAGATATTGAAACATGAACTTAAATTAGCATATCAGCTGAAAATATTGCAAAAAAGATCAATCAATCAAAAATTTGCTACCTGGCCAAAAAATATCTATTTAATGGCGAACATACAACAATTAAATCCACACTACTTAAAACAGGGGGATAGCATTTGGAGAATATTATGGGGTGTTTCCGTCACTCACAACCTTGATACACTTTGGTTAAAAAAATTGTGTCCATCTTATTGTACCAATGCTATCCAAAAGCAACACGATATTACCATTGAAACACTTGAGAAAGAAATTTATAAACTCCAGGATGAAGATCACCAGGAATTGATCTAATTATTCAATATTGGTATAAACACTATGTTCTACAGGAATAATTTAAGAAACTTATACGACAAATCAATGGGGGTAGTGTAGCTACACCAAGCTGTTTTACAAAAGCAAAATCCCAACTGCTACCCAAAAAATTAGAAACGCACATAGCAAAAACTATTGACCAATAGCACTCTAAAACCTACAGCTAAAATTGTATACTTGAACAATTTCATTCAAGACCACTGCGAGACAAATAATTGATTAGTTAATTAGTATCTAATTTTATCATCTAAAAGTGAAATTTTCTTATTGAAAAATATGCATAGATAAAAAAAACTTTAAATCGTCTTACATCATTAATTACTTGAGGAGTTACATTGACATAAAACATTTTATTGCAATTTTACAGTTAATTAAATAATTTTTTTTTTTTTTTTTTTTTTTTGGACGTGTTTTGGCTATGACGTTTGTCCTCAGGGGGAAATAGGGATCTATTTATAAATGTACTGTCATAGCTGAAAATTGTTGTATTATTTTATGGAGGAATTGTTGTTGCTAAGCAACATCATAACAACAAAATTAAATTTAAAATCTCCCTCATAAAACAATTTTCGGCTGTGATAGTGCATCTATAAATAGATTGCTATTTCCTTCTAAGGGCAACCATTATAGCTGATCCTTGTATAAAAAGAATATTGCAACTATTGGTGTTGTAAGTTTTCTACCTATTAAGCATGTGTGCTACTGAGGGTATCAAGCTAAATTGAACAACCAGGAAAGAACTCTGGTTAAACAACGCAACATGGTGTAACCAATATCCGTCAATACTATTAAGTAATACAATAGTGATTCAACATTGATAGGTCCTAATACTTACCTTAATACAAACCGGGTGGACAAATAAAACATGCTTAAGTTAAAGAAGAGAAATTTACCCATAATCAAATGTTACATCACTTTCATTAAGTCCAAGTGCCAGAACAACTCTCGTCTATCCTCAGAAGTGTAACACTGTATATAAAATGCTGTTTTTATAATGTTTGAGCTCAACACGTATTCCATCCTAATTAGTTTCTTTTTTTATCACTGCAATTATGACTCTTTTATATATAGTTGTCATTTTTTTGAAATTGGAATCCTGCAATTTTGTGCATTTTGAGCAATATTGATCACCATGAAAACCAAATTTATACTAACTAAAAAATAACACGAAATGTTGTTACCTTACTTTACGTTACTTAGTAATTATTATTATTATATATATATATATATATATTCGAGATTTTTATTAATTTTCTTTTATTTCTGATTGTCCATTAGTTACTTGACTTACTTGTTCTTCTATTACATTTGTAGTTGGCATGCAAATGCTTGGTCTTTCTCAACATCAGTTGAGAGGAGTTAGTCACGGACATCACAATAGTAATTCTCGTTACAATAATCAACAACGCAATGATCAGTCTTGGAATAAATCAAGTGGCTATCACAATGAAGATGATCAAGAGGAACCATTCATCAAGATGGTTTCATCAAAAATGATGACAGCAAAAGAGAAGGAGTGGATATTTAAGATTACTTTAATGAGTTTGCTAAGTGGAGATTCAAATATATCAGATTATTATTTTATTGTAAGTTAATAATTTACAGCACCCCTGAAATAGATATTTTTATCACTCTCCTCAAATAAATATTTTTATCACACCCTTCGAATAGATATTTTCATCACACCCTTCAAATAGATGTTTTCATGATGCTTCTATGTAAAATATTTTGCCACTAAAAATTTATTTTTGACTTTTAATTTTAGATTAGTCAGGTAAGAAAATCCACTTAGATTTTACTTATAAAAATTTTTTTTTCAATTCTTTTGGTAAGTTAAATTTAAATATTCATTTTTTGTAAACTTAAAGATGGATTTTGGAGCTACAGAGCAGCTTATAACATTCCTATACATAATATATACTTTGTGACTCTAAGAAGCAAGACTATAGAATCAGTGGGAAGTGATTGTGTTTGTATTTATGTATTTAATTTACCAACTGATTTTTTTTAAAATTTTGACTCTTTTATGGGTTTATAAATAATTTTTTGCTAAGAATTATAAATAATTACAGTAATAAAAATATCCCTGAAAACACATTTTCGTGTGTGATGATATAATTGATAGGGTTAAAAGATTTGAACCCAGTTTAAAACATTATATATTTGTACCTTTTATAAGTGTTTGATATTTTGTAAATAGATTTGGCAATTTATCAGTCTTATTTTCTCTAAATCTAGTAAAAAAAGCAAGCCTAAAAGCCATCTAATTAACAAAACTACAAATAAAGTTAATAGATCATAAGTTATAGCCAATAAGTTAAATAAGTCATTTAGTGCTCAATTCAATAAGCAAGCTGACAAGTAATAAAATAAGCAAGCCAATAAAATAATAAGATTATAATATATAATATATAAAATGTAAAAATTAAAATAGGTATTTCTTTGATTTAATTTAGTCATATATGAACAACAAACTTCTTTTGAAATCACAACAAGAAGATTCTGAAAAGAATGGAAATAGTAGTGAAGATGAAGAAGATTTTAGTGAGAACCTTGAGAAATCAAAACAACTAATGAATCTTGCAAACAAACATCAGCAAGCTAAAGAAACCTATAAACCTGGCAAGTTTTTATTCATTTTATTTTCATTTTGAGTGGACTTATGATTTATGAACTTTACTGATAATTCTTAGTTTTATTACAAATATATTCATTAAAAATAAAACAAAACTTTTTTTTTTTAAAGTTTTGTTCAAGTAATGATAATTTTAAAGAAATTTTTATAAATACTGACTTTTAGACAAAAAGATTTCATTAAGATTTTATGCAATATGTGAATGTTTCTTTTTAAAAAAAAAACATGATTTTGGTCACTATACCCAAAAATATCTTGGGAACCCCAATAAAATTGTACTTTTTTAAAAAGTATCTTTTTTCCTTAAATCGCTTTTGCTGTAAAAGGAAACTTAATACAATACAGGTGCGCACCCATTCTTGTTTTTGCTTGTCTTGAAATTTGCCAATCGGAAAAGTTGTTATTTTCAAATGTCATTTTTTCATTATAAAGAATGTTGTGGTGTGGCAATTGTTCAATTTTTAACTGCTCTGTTATGCCTTAGTTAAGTTTGAAGGATCTTTGGGAAAACTATCCATCACATCGGTACATCATCCTCGTCAAATTATGGATTTAGCAGCCACTGAGCAAGAAGAGCAGGTAACTCAAATAATGATAAATATATTTTTTAATCTCCGTCCTTCATCAAAATCTGAATGTTGACCATAATTCTTGATTTTTTACTGTTGTCTGTATTTTACTATAATTTAAGCCATAATTCAAAAATTTACTGGAATGTCTTGGAAACTTATTTATATTTTTCTTTGTCTAAAAAATGAAAAAAAAAATCCTTTGGACTGAACACTTATTTAATTCTATTTGGCATTTTTGTTCTAGCAACATGACCAAAGATTTTCTGGAATATCTAAATTTTTTACTTATTTTTTGAAAATTTACTAAAGTTTCCTGGAAATTTTTAATTCTAGAGGTTTTGATTTTAAAAATGTGATGTTTAAATATTGGCATGAATCGTGTTCTGCAACATAAGTATCTAACACTTGCTTATTTATTGATGAAAGTGAAATTTTCTAACAAAATATCTTAACCCTATAAAATATAGTATAATGATTTATCCAGACTAAATGAGCTCCATAAATAAATACCAATCACTTTTCTCTTGGCGGAAATTTTTTAACAATCTCTGGTTTATAAAGTTTAAGACCTTTAGCTACTGAGCTACATTCACAGAGATTGTTGTAAACTTAGTGAGATATTTTTTATCTTCATCTTTGTTGAGAATCAAACAGAGAGTTTCTATTTCAATAAGTTTTTTAATGAATGTTTATTTTAAAGGTAGCAATTGAAAATTTATTAGAGTGAGATTTAAACAAGTCTTTATCTAAGATAGATTTCCATACAATGTTGCGGGGCAACAAACCCTTGCCAACACTTCAAGAAAAGCTTGCCTAATTTGCTGTAGTAAATCTTTCTCCTTTGTGATAAACATAAAACAATTATTGGGGATGGCACCATTTAGAATTTCATTCCCGTTATAAATGAAGATTCCTCTTTATTGATAGACTCAAGAAATGAAGAATAAGATATAAAATTTTAGTTTGATCTATCCCCAAAATATTTCTTTAATGAACTAACAGCTACTTTTAATCAGTGATTAAACAAGTCAGAAAAATGTGAGTCTCGATGTGGTGTGTCGAAGCAGTTTTTTACTGGTTTTATCAAATAATTTAATTTAATTCAACTATTAGGACAATGTGAGTTATGTAATTGAAAAAAACAATTTACTTTAATGCAATAAGTGAGTCTAGCTGATATCAAAGCATAACGTTGATTGTAAAAAATGAGTTTATTTAATTCTAAATGTAAAGAAAATGAGAGTGTAACTGGTATGTTGAAGCATTTTATGTTATTGATTATAACAAACGGTTGTATTTAATTCAAGATTCTCACAAAAATGCCTGAAGCTGGAAAAAAGAAATTTGCTATGTATGGTCTCGTTGAAAAGGTTAGTTTATTTAGTAATTTCATTGTTTTGCAATTTATTGTGGCTGTATGGTAAAAGGTTACGTAAGTTACATTAGCCATTAAATATGTGTTTATTTTGGCTTATTAAAATGATATTGCTTGTATAGTAATGAGGACTTCTGAGCTTTCATAAATTATCAAAAATTTTATTTGCGGCATGGTGGTGTCACAACATTGAAAAGCTTTGTTTCATTGTAACGTTTACCAGAATTTGGTATGAGTTGTAATCTAAAAAAAAAAAGTTATAAATTTAATATAACGTATGGTTTCATTTGCATGAAAGGAATTTATGTTCTTAAGGACTTTTTGTATTAAAATTTAAAGTTAGCTGTTTTTATCCTAATAAATAGCTTATAATTAGATAATAGCTATGCAATTTTTATTTATGCTTGTCCATAATAAGATAGATACTATTTTAGAGTTTAATAAATTATAGGTGGCATGGTTAAAATGGCATGCATCTCAAATCCAATTCAGGGTGGATTATGTATAAAGACTTCCCTAAGTTGAAATATGATAAAGAGAAACTATAGAAGGATATTCTATTATGTGCTTTCTAAAATTGGGAAAATAAATGTTGTGGTTAATTTAATGGTTCTTCCTTGTCATTCATGTGTCGAACACCAGTCATTGGTCAACTAAAATGTATCACTTGATGAAAATTGCTATTAAACCAGTCATGTTTGATATTATTGATTAAAAAAAAATTAAATACATAGCTAAAAAGACTCAAAATTGACTAAGAAAATAAATTGACTAAGGAAATAAATTTAACAAGCAAATAAATTGGCTAAGCAAATAAATTGGCTAAGCAAATAAATTGACCAAGCAAATAAATTGACCAAGCGAATAAATTGACCAAGCCAATAAATTGACCAAGTTAATAAATTGACAAAGCGAATAAATTGACAAAGCGAATAAATTGACCAAGCCAATAAATTGACCAAGCCAATAAATTGACCATGCGAGTAAATTGACAAGCGAATAAATTGACCAAGCTAATAAATTGACCAAGCGAATAAATTGACCAAGCGAATAAATTGACCAAGCGAATAAATTGACCGAGCGAATAAATTGACCGAGCGAATAAATTGATGGCTTACATCGTTTCCTTACTCACAGTTTAAATAGGCCCAAACCTTCTGCTTCTTTTTGGTTGTTTTAGCAAGTAGTCAGTGAAAGCAAAAATTTTTTATAGTTTAAATACAAAGTCTGGCAGGCTCTTTTGTGAGCAGTCCAACGTGTGGTGCTTGGGTATACAAGTACAACAGGGCTTATATCGCCATAAATTTCTGAACTCCCTTGTAACAAATTCATAGCCAGGGTTTGTTTTAGTTTATTTACAACACATCCAAAGATTTAGCAAAAGCGAATTGGCCACTTTAACACACTGAAAGTTTTCTAAAATATGCTTAATGTGTAACTCTAACGTATTGCTACTGCAACTAATCCAAATAAGCTGCCGAACAGAATGTTCAAATTGAGATTTTAAACCACTTCTTTCTGTAGAGTTAACATTAGTCATATCCATACATGCATAATGAGCGTTACACAATGGAACATTTAAAGATTGAGAAAGGTCTTCTAAAACCTTTAAGACATTTTTCATGGAAAGAATACTACCAACAAGCTTTCGTAGTGGTAATAGACCAATAAAATGTTCTTTTACTGAACCATAATTTTCAAATGTTGCATATATAGCCAACTGTTCAACAGAACTGATATCAGATGTCTCATCTCAATAAAAAACATATTTAACTTTATGGAGAGATTCAAGTCAATCATAATAGATAAATATCTCGCTATGTACTCAGGTGACATGTAATTAGCATTAGTTGGAGCAGGAAGGTGTGAGTACATGTCCTTCCTCCCACATTGATCAACCAATTCAAGAAGTTTTCATTATTAACAAGCGTATTATTCTGAAAAAGGACTTGATTACGAATCGTGATTTTGTTATGCGTAAATTTTCTTTAGCAAGACTTTCTTGGATCATTTTCCAGACATCAGTGTCTTTTTTAGCCAACTCTTTGTACGTTTGTTTGTTTTTGCTTTAAAAAACTTTTTAATTATCATTATGTAGAAAATAACACAAAAAAATATTTTGTTAAACTCTCCTTCACTAGAACAAACAATACAACTGTTAATATTAAGCATAGTATAATATTACCTACGGAAGAACATTTAATAGAATACAATGCATTTATTTTTGTTATTCATAAAATATTCTTTTTCGAATCATATTATAAAAATAAGAAGATAAGCTTTATAAATTATAAACATTTTTATATGTGAAAAGTAAAACAAAAACATAAAAATGATACTAGGCTATGAAACTGATTTATTTATAAAAGTTACAAACTATTCTTTTGTCATTCAATTGTTTCATTTCTGAAATGAAATGTAATTTAAAACAAAAACAAAAAAAATGAGATACCGAGAAATCAGCATTGTTTATATTTGAAGAAAATCAGATGTTGTTATTGTTGAAGAATTAACACTTCTCGATTTTCGAAAGAAAGATTCGACAAAGTGGTATTAGCACTAGGACATTCTAACAAGGATTCTGGCGATGGTCTTGCCAAAGTATCTTGTGGATTATGTTTCTTTCCAGCAAAGAAAATTGATGTACCTTTTGGTTTAATTTCATTTTAAAATATCTTTTTGATGTAATATTTACCATTGTTAGAAGGAATGTTGAAATTTCTTTTTCTTTAAAAAAGAACTGATTTTTGTATGGTTTTAAAAATATTGAATTTTTAACGGTTAATTTTATTTTATGCATAATTATTTAATATTTATATAATTATTTATATTATATAATTATTTTATTTTATTAATTTAGATGTATTCAATATTTCTATCACTAAGTGATGAAGCAAGAAAATTATTGGACTCTTCACCAGAACAACAGTAAGTTATCTTTTAGTTATTACATTAAATATGTAGCTTCATCAGTTTCTCAATAAATATTTAGAATTAATTTTGGCTGAAATATTCTTTAGAGAAACAATTCTTCTTGAAAGGACAGAAAAAATTACATGTATATTCAGAATGATGAAAATTGCAATGCATAACAATGCAACGGAACAGAGGTATTATTTGAAGTATAAAATTATTTATTTTTTTTTTAAATTTTACATAAAATTAATTGGTTACACCAAGAAAATATAATTTAGTTCGACCTTTAATTATTAATTTATAATAATTATTATTTAATTTTAATTTATTATTTGTTTTGTGAACTGAAACAATGAATATTGACAGATTTTTATTGATGTTTTGTTTAAAAATAATGCTGAAAGTGGCTCATATCATATATATTCACACAGTCAGCAGATCTCGAGATACAAACTGTGTCACCAGTGACCCTCTAGTAGATAGAAATAAACATACAAAGAAATGTGTGGCACTGCTTTGAGAAGATTTAAACCGGTTTTTTTTTTGTTTTTTTTTTTTTTGTTTACGGCAATCAACCTTTTAATTGTAAATTACAATCGCTTTAAAAGACAGAAATCATATTCTTTGGGTGATGAGTAACTTTGTGGTAAAGAAAGATGTAGGACTTTTTTTTCCCGTAAACACTCATATAATTTTTTTTGCTTTAGTCCAGTAGAATTTCTAGTAAAAAAGGGTCGAATGGGAAAAAATTCTTATAAAGACATGTTATATACCGTTGGAAAGCTGGTTCTTTCCTCTCTATTTTGAGTAATTGGTTTTTTTTTCACTTTGGGGAAAATTTTTTATGACGTCACAAAGACCAGGGGGTAGTGTAAATTTTAGAACCTAATTCCTTGTAAAAAAACGCATATACTGGGCCAAATACTGCTTAAATTGTACTATATTGTACTAATTGTACTATATTTGCGTCCTTCTCAAAAGCATAAGCTAAAGTCGTTCCTCACAAAACCTGCAACTTTGATTTCACACATTCCGGATTCGCTTAAAGTCATCGATGGTGGTGCCCTTCTATGGTTGTGTGACTGGAAAAAAGGAGAAAGGCTCGAAGACATCTTTAAAAAGTATGTTAGTTATCTTGAACATTTGCAATCCGACTCAGTCATTTTTGATGGATACGAAGTCTCCACAAAAGACAAAACATGTATGAAGCAAGGTTTGAAGACCCAAGCAGTTGAAATTCACAAAAAGAATCTTTGTCCACATGATTGAAACACCTTTTTTTCCAATTACACAAACAAAAAATCATTTATTGAAGTTCTTGCTACTAAGCTTCGCGAGAGTTGTATGTCAGTTCACATGTGCCCTGCAGATGCCGACACTATTGTAAAAGAGGCAGTTCAATTTTTGAAGAAAGCTCAAGTTACAGTGTATGCTGATGATACGGATAAACTTTGCCTTCTTGTTCATCATTTTCCAACTGCTGAAAATCCAATCTATCTGGCTAGCATGAAACGAAAAGGAAACGCTAATCGAGAATGTTTTTACATCGAGGACATAGTAAATAATCCAAATACAATCTAACAGATTCTATTTGCACATATATTTACTGATTGTGACACAACATCAGGGATCCATAACTTTGGTAAAACATCTATCATAACGAAGCTTCAAGATAATCGACAGCTTACTGAAATTGCAACTGTTTTTTACGGAAATCAAAAGTCGCCACAGGAAGTTGGAAATGCTTCAATACAAGTCTTTGAAATACTAAACTTTTCAGAAAATGCAACCCGCCTTCTGCAAATTCGAAAGCACAAGTATGAGAGTTTAGTGATTTCCGACCGCGCGCGAATTGATCCATCTAGTCTCCTCCCTTCACCAAGAGCGGCTTATTTTCATGGTTTACGAGTGTACCATCAAATGCGTGTATGGCTGCCGTTGAGCGACCATGACATTGACCCCTGTAATTGGGGATGGAAGTTAAAGGATGGATGCTACGCACCAATCCCAACTGACGAAAATGCTGGGCCCGATGACCTTCTTAAAGTTGTGCGATGTGGGTACAAAGGTGCGTGCGAAAACAGGTGCTCATGCAGAAAGATGGGACTAAAATGTTCATCGACATGTACGAACTGTCGCGGGATCAGCTGCAACAACACAGAAGATGTAGGTGACGATGATGGACCTGGATGACTTAAGGAAAGATGACCGGAACTTTTTGAATGCGTTTTTATAGAGACTGTACACAATATTTGATATTTCGAGCTTTTATTAAATAGTTAAAGCTACAATAATATTTAAAACATTTTTATAGTACATCTTTAAAGCTTTCTGATGTATTATTTCTGTAAAGAGCTCCAAAATTTTGGCATTTTTGCTGGCTTCAGCAAAAAAATAAATTTTAAAATAAATTTTTTGTTTTACTAAAACATAAAATAATGATAAACTAAGCAAAAGTTTTATTTTGTTTTTGTTTAAGATCTTAAAAATACTTTAAAGTTTGTAAATTATAAGCTTGCTGCAAAAATATAGATATTTTTGCTGACGTCAGCAATAAGATTAAAACTGAAAACGTATTTATTTATTTTTTCTAAAGCCCTACACTATAATTTTTTGGCAAAAAATAGCTTTTAATAACAACTTTAGAAGTAAGGAAACATTGCAAATTTTGAAAAAACATTAAAATTTTAGACATTTTTGCTGACGTCAGCAAAAATTTAATACTGTAAAAACATTTTTCTCTTTTTTATAAAGCTGTACATCATAATTAGTAAAATTTTGCTGAAAATTAACATCTAAATAATATTTTTGTAGATTGAAAGATAAGCCAACATTGACACGTTGGTTTCTTTTGAAAAGTTAGCTAAATAAATATTTAAGACTACAATATTTAACTCCATAAGTGATAATTCAAATACACTGATATAATGCCTCTTCAATTTCTTTGATTTGTTCCGCTCTTTCATCATCGACATCAAAATTCACAAATATTCCTCTTTCCTCTGAGTAAGTAGAATGGATGACAAACAACACATGCAGGCAAGACATTAATTTTATAACTACCAAGTTGACTATTTTCTCTGCCAAATGAATTGCTCATACTTTACGTACCTGAACATTCCAGATTTAAATAAAAAGCAACATTTATTATCGCTTCTCCCAGTCCCGAGAAAACTTCAATTCTGCTAATATTTTTCCATAATTTTAGGAGCTATGAATAAAGAACCACTAAAATTTTAATTTTAATTTTCTTCATATTACTGCAATAATAATAAACAGAAGCATCCACCTCATCTTCCGTAGAAATGTTTTATTTCTAAATTATGTAATTTTTTTTTTTGTTTTAAATATGAGTAAAAATCAATGTTTGTAATATTTTTTTGTTGAGAAACATAAATTTTTTTTATAAAGAACATCTTTTGCTGTATTAATTTCTGTAACTTCAATGGAACTTCACCTTTTAAGTGGAATATTGTGTCGAAAAACTTACTTCAACCTCTGACTCATCCTCATTGATGTCTTGCCATTTTTCACTTTACATTTTTTTTCTTTTTTTTTTTTTTTTTAATTTGGTTCAAATAACTAATGATTTATTAATTACCATAATAAAGTTAACTCTATGAAAAACTTTTGTTTCCTTTGAAATAGTAAAAAAAAAAATCCAGAATTTTTGAATATATTTGTATTGGACGAAAAAAAATTTTCACAAACAATCATTTTACCAAAAAATCAAGGTTAACAACTTTTTCATATTCACTAAATGGTGGGAAATTTTTATCAAAGTTGTGCTTTGCATCAAATGTTTGGGATCATTGTGTCCTTACTATGGGTTTGTTTTAATTTTAAAATTGACTTTTCAATGCTATTTTAAAAATGATGGAAATAGATAAAAGAACCTAAAGAAACAGCTTTCTAAACTTTTGGGTCACCGGTCAAGGCAAGTTGTCAGAATGATGTATGTATTAATTTTGATATAAAATTTTTAAATAATAAAAATTTGTATTCTTACTGAGAAATTTATGTGTCATATTACTTCTATTTAGTGATTTTGATCATTTCCTACGCTTGATGACGATAACTAAAGCACGAAAGCTGCTTCCTCGAGTTTTACTTTTGTTTCATCAGGTAGATCATTTGATTAATTTTTTAAGATTTTTTTTGTTTGAGAAATTTCCACAAAATAAATATATTCAAAACATTGCTAAATGTAAACCAGCATTTGTCACTAAATGTTGCTTAAAAATTAATTGGTATGATGAATGTAAAAAGTTTTGTTATGCTGGGTCTTCTTATTCTTAGGCTTTTGCGGTATGCATTGTTGTTCACAAAATATACTGTAAAATATTATATATTACCAATATATTGGCATAAGATTATTTTCGTATATATGCTAAATTTAGGGTTTTGAATTTTTTATTTAATTTTTCTAGTTTTTTTAAATTGTATCATATGGAATTAATAATTTTAAGATAAATTTTGTAAATAACTGGTCAATCACAATTTATTATAAAGGTTATAAAAATTATAATTTGACTTTATCACCTGGCTCAATGAATCACTCAAGTTAAGATCAGGTAATCAAGTTTTTTTTTCATTTATGGTTGTCTGGCCGAGCGGTTAAGTCTCACGGAGGTTTAGGTTTGACCCCCCCCTTTAGAGACCAATGATTTTCTTTACCGTAAGCTCAAATGGGAATCTAAGTACACCAGAACAAAACCTGTGGACCCTTCTATAATAAATTAGTTTTTAAAACTCTTTGTTGGCCCCATGTTAATCGAATAATCAGATTTCCTCATAAATAACTCTACATTTTTGTTTTAAAATTTTTGTGAATTTAGGAGACCATTAAAAATAATAGTTGACCCTTTTGGTTGTATGCCAGGCATTCTGTTGTATATCAGAAATTTACCAGAAAATTGGTCATATACTAGTCATTTTGTTATATATCAGACATTTCGTTGAGTACAAGAAACTTGGTTGTATACCAGGAGTTTGCTTGTGTGTGTGGAGTAAGTAAGCAAGCAAACAACCAACAGATTTGTCCTCACATTTATTTAAAGATTTTTTAGATGCTATATGGTAATCACTATGATGGATAATGGGATAGGGCCCTACAAAATCATGATTACATAAAAGGAAATATTACGATAGATTAGGAAGGCCATGAAATTCCCTAACAATATCCTTAGTGTCCTGTATATATGAGTATATACATTTTTTTTTTTTAAAGTAACACCTGACTTTTTTATCACACGGCTTAGAATAGAACCTTTTTAGAAGTTTATCAAGTTCTTTTCTTTTTATTTTTTATTGCTCTTTTTTTCTAACGAAATGATAAATCTGATGTTTTTAGAAAAAATTTTTTCCTTTAAGTTTTCCAAAAAATAACCTGCAAAATAACCTGCAAAATATTTAAAATTTAACTTTTCCTAATTTCTACAATTTTTGCTGAAAATGTAAAGTTTTGTAGAGAACAGAAAGTTTGGTAAAAAAGATGTATGGGCCACCAAAATCTTTAAAAGAGTGGGTTCTGGCCCTTAATTCTGTTGAGTCACTTAAACATTTTGTTGCAGATAATAATACACAATTGGATTTTTATCAAAATACTCTAACTCAAACTTTGGAGTATTAAAGCGAAATGAAAATGCCTGTTTGATCTTTAATTGAATAAGACTTTGTTTGTTTCTTGTAGAGTTTTATTTAAAAAAAAATTAGTGTTTCAACACCTCGAAAAGTAATTGACTTAGTTTCCAGAAAAAAAAACTCTGGGTTTCCATTTAAAACTTTGGTGTGAATTATATGCTTTTTGGGGAAAAAATTGGAGAGAAGAATGGTATGAATAATTTCTGTACCTAATTAAAAAGTTAACACCTGTTCTTTCTGCTTATTATTTTGGGAGTCTGTTGGTAATTTACTGCATTTATTTTTTTTTCCCTGAATTTAATAATATTGATTATCCATCTTTATTAGATGAGGTTTTACCTTATCTTGTTATTTCACATTTATTCATATCAGGAACAATCAGAGTCTATGTTGATCGGTACCATTCATCTCCTTCCTGCACTTCTAAAAAAAGATGCGAAAGATCAGGTAAATTTTTTTCAATAAAATTAATATTCGTCATACAGATATATCTTGCTTGATTCCAAAAGAGTGGTTTTGTGCTGGAAAATGATGGTTTGATTATTTTGAGTTCTATATTATGAGTTCTACATAGATTAAAATCATACGTTTCAAAAGCCCTGATCTAACCAGCTATAAAATTTAAGCTGACATAATATTCATAAGCATTCAAGGAAAACTAGTGAAGGTCATTGACTAGCCAAAGATATTTATATTAGAATTTAATATCAGCCATGTTTGTCATAGTATTATTTTTTTCAAATGTACTAGTTTATTATCATTCGATTTTTTAAATTGGTTTTGAAGATTCATGTTAAATGTCGAAATTTCAATCTGTATGTTATTTCAAGTTTGTATGTTATTTCAAGTCTGTATGTTATTTCAATCTGTATGTTATTTCAAACTTTTTAGGCTTTACTTCCCTTGATTGAGAAGATTGGGATCGTTCTTATGAAAAGTAATGAGGTATTCAAAACAAAATGTATCCATTTGTTACGAAAGATCAACCTTAAAGTTATTCTCTCTTATACAGTAAGTTATATTTCCTTGCTCAAAAACACAAAACCCCTTTGTTTTAATGTTAGTTCATGCTATTCATTTGTAAAAGGTTATGCATGAAAGAGGCTTTGTGAGGGCAGAAATTTGAATACAAAATTGGAAAAATTATTCAAGAATAGAGAAATATGGGAAATTTTGTGATTATAAACTTTTGCCAATAGCTCCAGACTGTTTTTCATTAAAAAAGTTTGGGCATAATAATCAATGTTGTTTCATAAATATCGTAATAGAGGTAGTTTGTGGTGGACACATGTAATCTGTTAAATGTTAAATCTGGACTGAAAAAATATTATCAACATATAATAGATATAAAATTAATTTTGCTTATTTTCATGCCAAACTTTTACAAATCAATCAGCTGTGCACTGTTTGTTGAAAGTTCTTTTTTCATTATTTTTCGCTTTTCGACTTTTTTCCTGCTTTTATATAACATATTTTGACCCCTAATAACATCTGTTGAAATTTCTCATTTTTGGTACTTGTGACTTGAATGGGTTAAATTTATCCGAAATTAAAGTCAGCAAATTCCTCGAAAACTTCCAAATTTTATGCCTTGGTCAACTTGTCAGTGTAAAGGATTTTTTTTTCTGTATTTTGGTTGAGAAGGATGCAAATTTTGAAATTTCGAAAGATTGCCTTAAGTCTAATAATTTATCTCATTTTAAATTTGTATTTTGCAGATTGAAGCTTTTTTATTTGTAAAGAGGGCAGGGAAAATCCATATGTGAGAGGAGTCGGAGAGCTTTATGATTCCTTACTATAGATATTTTTATGTAAAATCATACTTTATAGTCATATTTTAGCATAAAGGCACAATTATTACAAATTAATATTAAACTTATAATCCCACTTTGGCATCAATCGTATTATAACTTTGAAATTTGGGTTTGTGACCTTTAAGGACACCATAATTGTAGGAGTACTATAAACATACAGAAAATGCTGTATACATACTTATAAAATTGTGTTCAAGTTTGGTCATTTGAATCTTAATATGGACTAAGATTTACGGATATTTTCGTAATAAATAACATTTAACTGGCATGAGTCGATTTAGCCAGATTTTATGTTTGTATGTTACATTATATATAACTTCTGCTGAAATTTTATTAAAGAGATATGTTTTTTTTTAGCTAAGTATACAGTTGCTTATCACTATATTGAAGTCCGTTATTATCAAAGATCCAGCAATAAATCTCGATTGGTAAGATTTTGTGTTTGGAATGATGCTTTTTATTTTGGAGTACAACAGCTGAATTTGTAATACTCTAATCTTTGCTTTTTTTTCTTAAAATTGTCATGTAGAATCATGAAATTGAGTGACAGGGTTAGATTTTTGAAAAATGATATTTTTCCTTCTGGAGTTTAATGTCTGAAAACGATTTTTTTTTTTTTTTTTTTCTTTTTTTTTTTTATTTTATATAATATATATTTTAATAATATATTTAATTTTACATAATATTAGAAAATTTATGACTAATATTTTCTAAACTAGCTGTATACCCGCCAATTTGGCTAATTGGTGCATTTAAAAAGAAATCCTTAAAAAAAAATAAAAACAAATTTGGAGAACTGGGGCATCAATGCCTGTACTTTTTGCATGCTATGCGAGCAATGTAAATGTAAGGTAATAATATTATTATAGAGATAGCTAGACTTAAATATATATATTATAATTATATATTAACGGAAGCTCTAAGTACACCAGAACCAAACCCGTGGACCCTTGTATAAAAATTAGCTTAAAGTTATTTTTTGGCCCCACGTTAAAAATACAAATAGATTATTTAAACTGGAATATTTAAACTATCTAACTGTCAAATTTGAAACTGTGAAATTTAATTTCTATTATTTTTTTATGAAAATAATATGTTATATTGAAATAAATGTATAAAATATGAAAACTGAATCATAAATAAATTTAGAAGCCTCAGTAAGAGGTTGGACGCACCATGCTAAGAAGAGATTTGATCTCAAGCATCATACCACGTCGTTTAAAATGTTGTAATGTGATTTGAGTTTTTTTATACATTTAGGCTTAAATTTTAGGTTTTAAGACAAATAAAATATAAATCACCATGCAATTAATGTTGTAAATTTGTGATCTGCTCGTTTCAACACTTGAAACTCTTCTCCCTTTCTAAAATAAATAAGGTGTCTATTATTTGAGAATTGAAATTTTAGGTGATAAACAGAATTTGATATTTTGTCTATACCAAATTCATATAAACGCCATATTGGTTTTGGTGTGCTGGCTTATCTACAATCTAAAAATTTAGTGCTGGGATACAACTATCATTACACCTGTATGTTGCATTTTAAAATTTACAGCTGTATCAGCATCGTAAATATATAATTGACCATAGCTTGGTGTTGTGTTATTTATTTACTGGTCTTAAATTACCAACACGATGACAAATTTGGCCACAGACCCTAAAAAAAGTTGGACCATAATTTGGTGGTGAGGCGCAATGTTGGCCCCTAAAGAAGCAAATGACAATGATGCGTTTTGAAAGTTTTCATTTGCAGCTCTATCATTTCTCTTGCCTGTAATTAAATCATGCAACTTTGGAGGAAATTGTGCTAGTGGTTCTAAAATTTCTTTACCCTTCCTTATGGCAACATTGAAAATGAGTTATTAGCATTAAATTTAAGAACATTCGAAAATTTACATACCTGTTTTAGGGTGATGAAGAACGTATCTTGCACAATCAATTACAATTTTGTGTGCCAGATCATGTATCTGCTCTCTCCTAGCTCTATTTGGAGTATTTATAATTCTATTTAATTTTCTTTGTCTTTGAATATGAGATAAAAAACGTTGTCTTTGAATAGATGGAAGAGGTGGAGCAACAGGAAGGATCATTTGCGGAGAAGATATGGTATAAACAGGATCTTCTGGGTAACTAATAAACCTTTCCATTTTTAAACAAAAATCAAATGGAAAAAATACTTTTCAATTAAAGAAAGTTATAACGGCAGCAAACCAGACTATGTGCATAAAAACGACCAATCAAAAACATGTTTGTAATAACAAACCAGTGGGTTGACGGGAAATCACTACTTTATAACTGAAATAACAAATGGAAAAAAAGAAAGCAGATTTGTTTAGTTTGTTTAAATCCTGGTATGAGGGTGCTTGCCTAATTCAACGGAACTATAGATATGGGCTCAAAATCTAATTTTTTTGAGTTTTTGGCTCTTCTACTACTGAAATTTCACATTATGTAAGATATTTAGAACTATTTAGAATGTTGGCCATTTTGAAATGATGTTCTGACAAGTAGTCATGCCCAAACATCTCCAAAATGTAATTTTTTTAGTTTTTCAAATGCAAATGATATGTATAATTTTAAATATGTGTAATTATTTTTTATAGTTTGAGCATGTCGACTATCTAGAAACAATTTAAGGGTTGGGCAGGCATGCCCTAAAATTGGTATTTCTCAAATTTTTGAAATGATTTAAGGTTTTATTTTGCTGATATTTCGAATGTGACAAGAAAATTTTATTTTTTGATTATTCGAACATGACGGACGGCATTGGCCGTCTTGAAATATTTATGGGGCGGAAGAAGCAATATCTATCAAGTTTTCTCATAGGTTTAAGATTTGATTTTGCTTATTTCGTGTGACCCATAGAAAATTTTGATAACTTATCGATGTCAAAATGACATTAGCATGAGCCTGCAAGCAGGCTAACTACCACAAAATAGTTTGAAAAACCTCTACAAAGGAGATGGATTTCAACTCAACTCTCTCAAGTCCAGGGGGTTCGCACTATGATATGTCAGACAAAGGAGTATCACCTTTCTGTACTATGTCTTTTATGATTCGCCAAAATTAATACCGCTTTGAGGTATACTTTTGAGTGCTTAGTAAATGTCCCCCTGTTTATTATTTTTCAGAAAATTTTCAGATCCCCCAAACCATATTAAGACCCTGTTTATTAATATTTTTCAAAAAATTTTTTGAATAAAAAAATTGTGTATAAAGTTTTGATAATTGCACTTATTTTATTTCATAATTTACTTTTTAGAGAGGTTGTGTAGTGAAATATAAACATTTTCCAATAATATCTTGTGAAATTCTCTTTATAAAGAAACATTTCCTTTTTCTAGGCATTAAAATGCATTTTTAGGTTTTGTTTTACAAAAAAAAACGAAGAAATATAAATACTAAAAAACAAATAAGCTAAATAATACAACAAGATTTTGGTTTTACTAATCACAACATTTCCCACAAGAACTTTATTAAATTGCAGTAATCTTTCAATTAAACAAATATATTTATATCAATTTCAAATTTAAGACTTCTTTTTGACAATCAATACTGACTTCAACTTTGCTGCACGAGAGATCTTTCAGGAGCACTATAAAATGCTCCACCAATATTAATGCTGCTAATTCCTGTAGGTGCTAGAAAAAGTAACTTTTTCTTGCATTTTTAAATGATAAAGTTTAGTCAAATTATCAAATAATAACCTGGCTACAAAACATTTGCCTGTCCCATCATTTCGAGTAACAAATAGGTGTAATGGTTTTAATTTTCTGGATTTGATACAATTTAGATTCCATGCTTTTACAAGTATAAACATAAATAATTAACCACATCAATACTTGTGAGAATCGGTTTTAAATCTAAATTTGCTATCCAACCGAGTAAACCTTCAGTGAAATATTTATTTACAAAACAAGAGTTAGATGGTCTTTTATAATTGATTTCAAATCCCACGAAATTGATAAACCTTCTTTATATACAGTGTAAGATAAGTCCAAAACTGATAAAGTTTCATGAATACTATGTGGACAAACATAATTATTTTTTTCAGGATCATAGATATTGCATTTTCTGGGATCAAGATACTCTTCAATATAATCTTTTAGCAGCTTTTAAAATTTATGCCTTTTTCTTCATTACTTGTTTCTTACCTGCTTCGGTGCTTGTAAATGGTTATACAATGATGGTTCCATCTATAAAAAATCTTGGTGTGTTGAAACAATATCTTTTATTTTCGTATTTTCTGCATGAGTTTGAATGAGAATGAATTTGGTATGATTTAACCATTTCATACAACTTCAATTTTTTCTGGATGTTGACCTTTACTCAGAGATGTTGTTAAGTTATTAATTAAGTTATTAAGTGCATTTAAAATCCAATGAAGTTGAGGGCTCACTCGTAACTGAAATTCAATGCGAATGGTGTAGTAATTAGTTTTTCCCAGAAGCCCATCAAAAGTTATGGTTTAAAAGGAACATTCCACTTTGTACTGAAATTGACGAACCAAAGTGACAGGATTTTGATTTAATATTTCACATTTTTATATAAGATAGATTATCAATCTCTTCATCTGACTGTGTTTTACCTTGCTATTTACTAATGATATATACTAGCTCATTCATGGCATCGCATGGATGTTAATTGTAAATAGGGATATTTAAAGAATTGTCTTCTAGAAGCTTTTGATAACATATATGGTTGGACTAAGGGGCCTGTAAAACGGAGTGAGTCTTGGTGATGGAACAGGGAAGTTGATAATGTTATCAAGGAGAAGAGAAGGTTGTTTAAAGAGTGGAAAAAGGGAGGTGATAAAGATCAATATCTTGCAGCAAACAAGAGAGCAAGGTCAGTAGTATATGAATCAAAGAAAACGGCTGAGAAAGAAAGGTTCCCAAATCCTTTGGCAAGAGATGTTGAAAGGAATGAAATTTAAAATTGCTCAGCAGATGACCAACACAAATCAGGATACTGTAGGTGAAAAGTGTATTAAAAATGACACAGGTAATTTAGCTTTTGATGAACAGTTTAAGAGAGAAGCATGGAAAAGCTATTATCCTTAATACAGTGTTTAAATGGTATTGAATGGTAATGTATTGCCACCAGCTAAACCAATTGCTGACCCAGCTTTGATAGAGAGAGAGATTGGGTAGAATTCGCTATGTCTAAGATGAAAAGTAAGAAAACTGCCAAGCTATCAGGAATAATTTTAGAAGTTTTGAGGGCCTCTGGTGAGGCTGGTATTGATTTACTAACAGATTTAGTCAACACAATAGTAAGTGAAGGTGTAATTCCAACTGATTGGGAGACAAGTTCAATTGAAAATTGCTATAAAGGAAATGGGGATGCTCCTGAGAGAGGCAATAACAGATGGCTCAAATTGCTTGACCAGATGATAAAGGTTTTGGAAGAGTAATGGAGAGGCTAATTGGAGAAAGGATCGATATTGATGCAATTTGGGTTCATGAAAGGGAAGGGTACAATTGATGCAATTTTTACAATTTGTCAGCTTCAGAAAAAGGATTTTATTTTGCATTTATTGACTTAAAAAAGGCTTTAGATAGAGTCCCGCGAGAGGTGATATGGTGGGCAATGAGGAAATTAGGAGTTGAAGAATAGATTATCTCAGTTGTGAAATCCATGTATCAAAATGCTTGTTAGAATAAATTGTTCTTTTAGTGGGGAGTTTTTTGTTAAGGTTGGTGTTTATCAACGCTCTGTTCTTAGCCCTTTGCTTTTCATAATGGTGCTAGAAGCGGGGAATTTACAGAAATTTAGAGTGGGGTGCCCATGGCATTAGTATGAAGAGTTTATTCTAAAATTTAATAAATTTAAGGAAACGATTGAATCTGAAGACTAAAGGTCAATATGTCAGAGACAAAAGTCATGGTAAGTGGCAATGGAATTGCACCACAATGGCCATCAGGGAAATTCCCATGCTGAGTTTGTAGGAGAGGTGTTATTAGGAATTCAAAACAGTGTGACTGTTGCAAGCTTTGGGTACATAGGCGTTGTAGTGGTATAAGAGGTACACTAACTGGTATATAGGATTGTGAATGTAGAGTATGTTCTGGGAATGTCGTTTTACTTGGTAGACAACCAATAGATCCAGTGATTGTAGGTAATGATTCCTTGGAGATGACCGGCAAATTTTGCAATCTAGTAGACATGATTAATGCAGGTGGTGTTGCAGAGGAAAGTTCTAATTCCAGAATAAGATGTGGGAGGAAAAATTTTAGAGAACTTTTACCTTCGTTAACCGCTAAAGTGCTCTCACTGCAGGCAAAAGGTAGACTCTATGCTTGTGTAAGAACCATTTATGGTTTATGTTGGCAAGACTTAGGCAGTTAAGGAAAATGACCTGAGCAGATTAGAGAGCAACGATATGATAATGGTAAGATGGATATGTAAAGTGACATTAAAGGGTAGGAAATCCTCTCAAGAGTTTCATGAAAGATGTGCTCTAGAAAGTGTTAGAGTTGTACTTTAAAAAAGTAGATAAAGGTGGTTTGGCCATGTTGAGAGAATGGATAACGATAACTGGGTTAAGAAATCGAGCGGAATAGACGTAGATGGGAACCAAGGGAAAGGTAGACCAGAGATGACTGGGAACAGGTTGTTAAAAATGACCTTGAGCAGAAAGGGATTCGAAGTGCATTGGCGCAGGATAGATTGTTATGGAAAAGTGCCATAAATAACCCCATCTAACTCATGCTAGCATGGAAACTGAAAGTTGATTAAACAACACAGCTGGGTTAATCTGAATTAGTTTTTTGTCAATAAGAATTGAATCACATAGGGGGTCTAAAGAAAATACACATTCTTTTTTTTTAAATTTGGTGTCTGTAATAGGGATATTATCTAGTGTAGACTTGATTTGTTTACCAACATTTTCAGCACAATTTATCTCTGATGTATCTGCTGTAATCATACCATTGGATAACGGTTTTAGTCTTTATCACCTTTAGTCTTTATCACACCTCGCTTTGGTTAGTGACGACATTGAATCATTGATAGCAGCACATTGGTGGTGAGGATGAGCACTTCCGACTTAATTAACTTTCCTACAAAAACTTATTTATTTTCTTTTGTCATCGATATTGTCTTTTTCTTGAAATTTCACTTTTATCAAATAATGTGCTGTATTTTGAAAGCTAAAGCTGTTTTTTCCAGAACCTCTGCTTACAAAGCTCATATGATCTTGATATTTGTCTTTAAGTAACTGTTTTATGTTTATTAGTGTATGTTTCTTTTTCATTGTACTCACAGATTTTTTTTACAGATTCTGAAATACTATCTATGAAGCTCTATTTCACTGTCCATCCAAATACATGTTTTTTCAAATTCAATTTGTAAATTAGAATTAGAAGGTCGACCGCTTTTTCTTCGAGAGTTAAGATGTTTTTTGAAAGTATAGTCCTACAGTCAGTGATATCATGCTTTTGCTGCAATAAAATCTGCACAATCGTTTAGTCTACCCTTTACTTCAATAGCCCATTCATCATTCAAACTAACTTTCAACCTTTTTACAGTTTTCTAAATTGGAATTTTTGATTTGAAATGTTTGAGCTAAATGCCAATGTTTTCTGGCGGCTTTAACTTCTTTTCCGCACAAAAATCAATTTAAATGTGCTTGTCTTTCTCGTTTTAGGCCTCTTTTCTTCTTCTTTGTTTAATAAAGATGAAGCTAACCTCTTTTTGATATTAAACGATTTTTTGCATTTTTCATACACAAAAATTTTACTTTCAGATTTTAAAGCGTTGGTTGTATCTTCTCTACCACTTATTCGGCTGTATTCGAGTAGCTATATTCTTCCACGCTGTGTTACTTTAATAAGTTCTTCTGTTATAGAATTTCCACTAACAGCACATTCTTCCATTATTCTATACCGTTGAGCTAAAAAAAAAAAAAATCATATTTCAACTAAATTAAAAATGAAAGAACTAAATTACCTGGCGTTTAGATAGCAGATCCAGATAACCGAATAAAAAATAATCATATTTCAGCTAAATAAAAAATGAAAGAACTAAATTACCTGGCGTTTAGATAGCAGAAGCAGATAACCGAATAAAAAATAATCATGTTTCAGCTAAATAAAAAATGAAAGAACTAAATTACCTGGCGTTTACATAGCAGGAGCAGATAACCGAATAAAAAATAATCATGTTTCAGCTAAATAAAAAATGAAAGAACTAAATTACCTGGCCTTTAGATAGCAGAAGCAGATAACCGAATAAAAAATAATCATGTTTCAGCTAAATAAAAAATGAAAGAACTAAATTACCTGGCGTTTAGATAGCAGAAGCAGATAACTTAAACAATTTTTTAAGATAGCTTTCATATTAAAATGTAATAATTCTTTATGAACGTACCGACAGCTGCCATAATAAACAAATCTTCAAAAATCAAAAACTTAACCGCGCATGGCGTTCCTTTTATTCAATAGTTTTTAAGTGTGCAATCAAACAACAATTTTCAAAATAACCCATCAAAGTCGTTAATAAAAATATTAATAGGACAGCCGCCCAAAGGAAACTACCTCACTTCGTGGTAGAATATATTTTTATTTGATTCTGCAAAATTTCGCATTAAGAAACGCTATCTGACAATTTTAAAATTTCAACTATATGTTTATAAATTTTCAGAAATTTCTTCGATCTCGAAATATGGCAAATTGAGTAAAAAAAATTTTTATGTTTTTTCAAGAAACATATTGAGCCTAGAGAGCCTAAGAAGCCTGTAATTGGGCAATTTTTGTCCATATAACAATATTTCTCGCTAATTTTTAAAGAAATTGTGATGATTCTTAGTATTATTTTGATAATTTTGGTAACTGGTGAAATTTAGTTTTTTTTTTTAAATTTGTTTTTCTGTCAGAATTACATATTTAAACTTTTAATGCTTCAATGTTTCTCTGACTTGTGTTTATCAAAAGTTTTGTATATTGATGTATTAATAGGCGATTTTAGAAGTCATTGTTTCGTTTTAGGGCATTCTACTTAAATGAAGTACCTACAGTCTTAAAGGAACATTCCACAGATGCATTTTCACGCAATAATCATGATACAAATACTTTAACAAATCTCCTTGGGGTTACAGATCTGCTGATAGAAATTAAGGAATAAATTTGCTTTAAGTTCTTATTGACGACAGTGATTTAGCTTGGACTGTTCACATCGCTTTGATTTTGAATATCGCCGATCGATTTTCACATGTGTTTAATAAATTTGAGAGAGAAAAAAAGAAATCCTTCAATCTTCTGACTGGAGAGCCCATCCCCTACGTGGCCGACATTTTTTATGGCAATAATTACCTTTGTTTTTTTTTTGTTATTCGTAATTTTCATAAATATTTTCCTGTAAAATGTATTTAAAATTTGATTTAGGTCAGCTATTTTATGATATTATTTTGATTTTCAGTATTATTTATTTTTAATAGTCTAAGATCTTAGGGTTTGGAAAATTCAAGTTTACAATCTTTATAGCTTTTTGTTATAAACATTGAAAACTTGTTTCTTGTTGATTTTTTTTTTTTAAGTAAGTAACACTAAAAATACAACAAAGATAAATGTTAAAATAATACAATATTGTAAACAACTAATCCTGTATTGATAGCAGAGATAAGCACAAGAAAAGCCAAAGCTTTATTTTTATTGTGGTCCCTCGACGGGTAGGGGCGATCTGTTCAAATATATAATATACTTATTTAATATAAATAATATAATATGCCGTATTTAATTTCTCATTAAACCAGAATCATATTTCTGTTTTAATTTTGCAAGTTATTGTTTCTTCACATGTTTAAATGTATTAATATTGTTACTAGCTATTGTACATTCTCTTAAATTGTTCCATATCGAGGGACCCATATAAGAAATAGTGTTTTGACTTTGGTTGGTTTTTCTGAAAGGCTGATCAAATTTTTGATAGGAATTCCTTGTTCTTAAGCTATTATTTACACTAGTTTGGAAGACCTCAGACATGTATTCAGTGAAATTTCTATTAATGAAATTAAAGTCACTTGCATTTATGCATTTTTCAAATCTGTCGTTTACATTAAGACAATTTATTCGTTCAGAATGATCAATTGTTAAATTCTCTCTGTTTTCAATAGAAGACAGTGCCTAATACATTTATTTCGCGCAGTTTTTAAAGCTGTTAATATTTGCATACCATGAAGAGCATGCATAGTCAAAATGAGGCTGTATTAATGAATTACATAAAATCCTTCGAAGACCATGAGTTGAATATTTACTGTTTCTGTATAAAAAATTTGATTTATAATTTATTTTGGAAATTACATGAAGTGCCATAGATTCTCCACTAAGTATTTCATCAAAAATACATCCAAGATATTTAACCTTAGTATGTTACTTAATTTTAATACCATGATCATTGGATGTCAAAACTGTCAGTTTCCTTCAGTTTGTATTTACTTATAAAAAATATAATTTTAGTTTTATATTCGTCAAAATAAATGCTTAATTTATTATCAAAAACGCAGAGTTTTGAAAAGTCCTTATTTAGCTTTCTATTTCCTTCGCATTGCTATGTTGGAATAAAAGGCACGAATCGTCAGCATACAAATATAGTTCACTTTCAACTGCTGCTGGCATATCATTTATGTATAGAAGAAAAAGTTAAGGCCCTAGAGTTGAACCTTGTGGAGCAGCGCAGGACAACTTACCATGATTAGAAAACACCTCACATATATTTATTTTGAATGTTCTGCCAAATAAGATTTAATCCAATTTATAGTACAATGTTAAATTAAAAAAAAAACCATTTTAGCATAAAGTATTTTATGGTGGCTTTTGTCAAATGTTTTTTTTTTTTTTTTTTTTTTTATCTATAAGCATGATTCCTGTTAAAATTCTTGATTCAAAGCAAAGGGCTTTGAATCAAGAATTTTAACAGATTTTATAATTGAGATATGATAAAGCGGTGGATGTGGAATGTTTCTTGCATAGTCTTGATTGATGTTTATATAAAATATTTTGTTGTGTAAGGAAAGTATTTGTCTGATCATGGTCTACTTTTTTCACTAATTTGAAATTAAAGGTAGAAGGGATATTGGCCTATAATTCTTAGGATCTGTTTTACATCCTTTTTTTAAATAAAGGTTTTAATTTTGCTATTTTACAGCTGCCAGGAAATGTTGCTGTTGAGATTGAGATTGAGAGATTGCATAGTTGTGATATCGGTAAAGAAAGGATCTTTGCTCCATCTTTTAAAAATATACTATTTATATTGTAAATTCCTGGTGCTTTAGAATTTTTTTATTGCTTTGAGTGTCATAAATTGATTTTTGTGTTACTGGAGTAAAATTAAACTTGAGGTTATGTTTAAGTTTTTGTGGCAGGATAATGCAAATGCTTTACCATAAAGACCTGCTGATTTAGGAAGTTTCGATAATAATTTAAGACTTGCGAAATAGTTCTTAAATATTTCAGTTATTGATTTTGGATCAAATATGTTAGTGTCATTTTGTTATAAACATATTTACACTTGGAATTATTTGGATGGTAACCCTAATTTCTTAGTTTCTCTCCAAAGTTTGTTAGATTTACCTGCACTTTCGGTTAATTTGTTTTCTATTTATTGTTGTTGTTTTCGTTTGATTGAGTCAGTTAAATCTTTTTTTTTAGCTCTAAATAAATATCTTTGTCAACATGAAGCTTAGATTTTTTAAATTTCTTAAATTTTGCATTTCTGATATCGATTTTCTCTGCAATCTATCTAACCATTCCTGCTCTTGGTTTTTATTTTATATTGCCTCAGAGGAGCTAAATTGTCTATTAAATCTGTTGTTTTTAGCACAAACTCAGGATAGGCCAAATTAATCTAAGAGAACATGTCATAGCTAGGGAATTCTCTATCGTGTAAGGTCCTTTCGTAAATGTCGGCTGAATAATTTTTAAATGAATGAAATTTTTATTTTTGAGAAAGATTTATTTCTTAATATTTTCCAGTTACAAAATGTCATTTGATGGTCTGACAGACCTGTATCTATTATACCGCTTTGTGATATATTTTTCAATATTATTGACAAGAATGTGATCTGATAGCGTGGAAGGTTCGCATGTTACACGAATAGGAGATTTAATGATTTGTTTTAATCCATAGGCTGATAAAAATTGCTTATATTGATTTATCGAGGGGTGCGTAGTAGATACCTTTGTAAACTTGATTTATTATCAAATATGTATTCACTTTACCACTCTGTAATAGATTTATATTGAAATCTCCTAAGATTAACAATTCTTTTTTCTCACTTCTAAGTCCATAGATGTCATTTAATTGCTCCTCGATAAAATTTTTTTGCGTTGGTGGCCTATAAAATACGCCGACAGTTATTGATTGTTGATTTTGGAGTAAAATACCGAAGAAAACGTTCTCTATATGCTTTGAAAAATAGTAAGTTGATTAAAACAAACATCATTTTTAATGTAACAAGCGACACCTTCACCGTTTCTGATTCTATCGCGACGTAATATTTTCGAAAGCAATATTTGTCGCTCTTGCTTTAAATTTTGCAAAAAGCATATTTAAGTTTGTTTTTGTGATAACCGATATCGAAAAACTATATCTTAAGAATTAAAATTACTAGAAACTATTTCGTAATATATTCTTTGTTACTGATGTCTTGACCTTACATATAAAGGTAAGCTATCCTTTTCGAAAAAACCAAAAAAAAAAAGCAAATTTCAGGTCCAATGACCGTCGATATCTGGTAGTATAAAATATTAGATTTTTAATTCAAACGTCTTGATATTGACATTTTTGGGTTTATCATATTAAATCTGGCGGGAAATACACGCAAAATAATTATTATTCGTAGTTCGAATAGTAAATGTCATGACATAACCATGCAAAGAAAGAGCATTTCTAAAGATCAAATTACTGAGATCTTAGACTTTTAGATAATTTCTCATTTCTTTTTTAGATTTGTATATTATCTAACAATATTTTTCTACTGTTATTTTTGTGCGATACGATTATTTGTCGGTGTGTTTACAGTATTTCTTTTTTAAAATAGCGTCGTGTTTATTTTTAAAATTGTGTTTTTGGTTACTTATGTTTATTATAACTGAACAACGGCGACATTATTTACGTATGCTACAAGAGAACAGCGACATTAATTACGCTTACATAATAATAGCAAAATTTTTTACTATAACTTAAGAATGGCGACATTATTTACGTCTTATGTGTAAAGTTTTAATTTAAGTTTGTTAATTATATTTTCTCGTGTCAATTAATCTTTTATCTATCTATACATTGTAAAAGTAAATGTTATGTTGCTCATATAAATCAATGAACGTTCGAAATTTCTTTGATTACTTTGATATTAAGGATTTTCATTTTAGAGTATTAAAATGCCACTGTTGTTATTTTTTACAGGGTATTTACCAGGTACGAGTCTGAACGTCATCACTTCAAAATATGCGATAAAGAGACTATCTAAGACTCACTTTCAATATTTATTAAATCTTTCTCTTTTCCAATGAAATAATAGATTTATAAGTGAATTAACCATAAGGCCACGCTCAATTTTACTTTATCAGCCCTGGACGTCCGCATTATTTTGCACCATTTCGCAGATTTTTTAAAGAGCGAAAAACCAGCTCCTGATAAAAATATGTTAGATGAAATATTCAGGAAAAAAATTATCAAATTTAAAAAATACCAATTTGTGAAATGTACAAAGATGCCATAAAAACGTTATTTTTATCGAATTAAAAATAACGAGTTAAAAAAATAAATAAACAAACAAAATTTAAAAAATAAAATAAAAAAGTGCAATAATTGGGTTTATTTATTATTTCTATAAAAACAACAATCCCAATATAAACTCACATTTCATCTGATGTTACTATAACCCATAAATTAAAACATATTTTGCGCTTTTTTTTCATTAAATTTTTTGTCAGGGAAAATTTTGCATATGCGTTTATTACGCGTTTTTCATCCGGAAGTAATATTTTTTATGTAATTGAATTGGGTACGTTATCATTTAGTATATTCTTTACATCGTATGGAATGCTTACTAAATAACAGGCCTTGCCAACGTGCGATTGAAGTCAAAAGCTTATTAAGACAATATCTGCTTTGGTTATCAGATTTTACACTAAACCAGTACAAAATGTTTTCTAGCTAAAACACTTCAAAGTTTCAAACCAATAGAAATTAAAGTTTTAATGACGTCACTCATTCTCAACCAAGGAGTAAACTGTCTATTGTTCTTCTGATTTGCCCTTTGAACGAAGTTTTTCATTCCTGCGCAATACTTAATTGGCCAATGCTTTTCACATCCCACCACATTTATTGACTTTGGAATGTTATCTAATATAATAGCTGATAACCATCTTGCCTCATCAACTTAGCTTGGAAGTCTGAAAATTTTTACTTTATTCTTACAACCTGTAACAGAAAATTTACGACCCATTTTATTTTCTTTCACAAAAAAAAATTTAAGTTAACTGTAGTTTTTACAGCACTTTTAAAAATGGCTACTTTGTTCTACTTTTTTATTCGAATAAAGCGATATTTTGCTAATAACGACAGTTTACTTATATGATACTGTCATTGTTATTTAAACAATGCGATAAGAAATAAACTACATTGGCCTCCAGTTTTTGTCTCAGGTCTTACGCTGACAAGGCCTGTTATTTAGTAAACCTTGACCGTATACTAATAAATGGAAATTATATGTCATTATTATCTCCGCTAAAATTCTCTACATTCTCACTTTGCTTAGAACATTTAATATTTTAGATCTCTTCATCTTTTTGAGGTAAGGCGCCGCAATTTTGCAGCAAAAGTATAAGTAATAAATAGTTTTCCTCGTGGTAAATAATGAATCAAAAATATTTTATGAGTTAAATGTTTATTCTGACAAGGTTTTGGCAGACAACCTACACCTGCTGCAATGAAATTTCACATGAAAATAATATTCTTTTCCCTCGTACCCAGCCTTTTACAGCGAGTATAGTTTACAGACCACCTGATTCTACCAATTTTTAGAATTACTGATTTAAACGCTGCACATCGTCCATATATTATTTTTTTCAGATCCACCAGCCTACCTTCTTTACTGGTAAATCAACTAGGATTAGAACAGGTACTAAAAAGTGTATACGGTTTAGAAGCATTTGCAGCGTTAGTAAGGACCTGCTAAATGAATGATTAAACCAAGCAAATTTTCCAAACTATGAGAACTTTGATAGATTCCCGGATATTTCTCCAACTTCCATTTCCCCTATTACCATTTCCCCGAAGACATTACCCTGACTGACATTATCCCAACCAGTCATTTCCCCGATTTTTCTTTATTATTATTTTTTAATATATAATTTACAATGCATGATTCCCTGGTTGGTAACTAAAAAAATAAATTAATAAAATATCTCTATTTATGGTCAATTACTAGAAAACTTTTTCTCAAACTAACGAAAAAAAAACTTTATACTTTTATTTTTTCGGTCTAGTTCATAACCATATGCATATTTTCGGTCTAGTTCATAACCATATGCATATTTTCGGTCTAGTTCATAACCATATGCATATTTTTGGTCTAGTTCATAACCATATGCATATTTTCGGTCTAGTTCATAACCATATGCATATTTTCGGTCTAGTTCATAACCA
>JAUZNK010033972.1:0-35186 GCA_035046665.1 Euphysa ruthae
ATATACATTCACAATATTAGATGCAAAAATTTATATTAATTTCCATCTTAATACCATCAAAGTTGTTTTTCTTTCAGGGATTGCATTTCTATTATCCTGTAAAGACAAATTAATGACTTTTTATCATTTAATTTTTGTATTTTTTAACTTAGCCCAATGTAACACAGCCTTTTCACGATGAAATACGTCAATAGATGGACCTTCTGTAACAATCATCATCAGATTATCAAGAGTTGACTGCTTTAATCTATTTCTGTGAAGTATTTTACTAAGCTTTAGTTGGCTAAACCCGTGCTCACATGGAGCTATGTTAATAACTAATATGCCGAACAGTGCAAATTTTGAAAGAACGGAATAGAGATGTTTGTCATTCATGACATAAGTTAGCACTTATTGCCATTTCCTAGATTCACTAACCTTTTTTTCATTTTCAATTTTTAGCATATTACATAAAATAGATCATTTGTTACTGCCAGCATTAAGTCAAAATCTAGTGTTGCATCGTTGTCCGAGTTTTCTAAAAGAGAAAACGGAGCAGATTTTCCGTAATCATAGGCGTCACATGTTTTTGTATTTGATGGCTCAAATACTCCAAAAGCTTTTATTATCGATGCAGAAGGAATTCGTTCATCAATGCATTCAATTAATGCATTTAAAAACAAATGTACAAGTCCTTGTGGAAATCAAAAGAAGCAGACTTTCCTTGTTGTAGCCAGTAGAATGATGTTTTGATTTCCTTATTATTTTTGTTCCCTCTTCTTCTATTGCATGAGTCACTGAAAAATCTATGTAATTCTTTTGCTATTTCTTCGTTTTTCTTGATTGTCTAGTTTAAAAATTCAAATATTGTTGTTTGTTGCTTCATTTTTGCAAATCAAATAATTAAATGAGTGGAATCCAAAATTCACAAAACACAATGAAGGAGATCAACAAGATAACTGTATGCAGTCATGAACAGTCTATGTTTTGAACATAGGCAGAGTAATTTATTTTATAGGGTTTGACCAAGTAAGAAAATCATAATTAAAAGAAACCAAATAGAATGATGAGTTATAAACACATGTTTAAGTATTTAGCTGATTTGATTCTTATTTTTTTATTGAGTAGAATTGAGTTTATCGTAGCGGTGATGGATTTAAAATAGTGGATATAAATAACTGTGACCCCAAACTACAAGACCATAGCTAGAACTCTGCTAGTCTATTGGTGATGTTAAAAAATATTTATTTTAATATAAGCATGAGAGCATTGTCAAATTTTTCTTTAGAAATGTCCTTTAAATTTTTTGAATTGTAATTAGGAAAACAGGATCAAAATTTATGTGTACAGAAGTTCAGAAAATGTTCAATCAAAAATTAGGTTTTTAAAAACTCATATCGGCTTCTAAGGCTCAATATGGTAGTTAAGCATTTGGTTAAAGTTTAATGAAGCTCATAAAATCGTAAAATTTGACTGGATAATTGATCGTGTGTTACTTGTATCATAGTTTATGTTTTTAGCCTTTGTGTTGTTGAGCATTTTTTTTCAGCTATGTTAAGCCAGATCATCATAATCTTTGTCATCAACATCATCCTTATCATCATTGTCATTGTTGTCATCATCTTCATCCTCATTGTCATCGCCCATCAAATATCTAAAATAATATATTTTAGCATAATGCTTACTAATATGCTTTCAATCAATGATATTTTTACCTTAAATATATATATATATATATGTTAAAATATATAATTTTATATTAGTTATTTATGTTTGAAATTATTTGATTTTGATTTTGATTGGTTGGTAAGTTAAATTTACATTTTAATCTTTATTATTTTTAATTGAAATAAAAAAATTTTATCTTTGTTAAAGTTCTAACTTAAAGTTCTTTAAATCTTTAATTCATTCAATAGGCAGTCGATGCAGACAAATCTGGTGAGATTTCTTCAAACGAATTGCAGCAAGCTCTTCTTAACAATAATTGGTCACACTTCAATGGTGAAACATGTCGTCTTATGATAGGAATGTTTGATAAAGATAGGTAGGTCTGTTAGGTCATGATAGGGATGTTTTATATTACGGATTAAGAAAATGTTTAAAAAGCATTCGTTATCACAATTTGCTTATGTTTTTGCATATAATGGAGACAGACAATTTTTTTTGGGTGATGTTTGTGGTGAGGAAAAAAATCTGCAGTAAATGCATGGAGGTTTCCCTGGTAAATTGTAATAGAATCAAAAGAAATAATGTTAGTAAATCATAAGAGATGCTTTGCCCAATAATTTTCTTGTTGAATCCTGCCAGTATATTCAAAACTTATGCTTTTATGTGAAAAAAAATTATTATTTAATTTTTTTTTTTTAATGATGCGATCATATAAGGGTAATTTAAAGATTTTTGAAAAGATTAAGACTCAGATCTAATATGGCCAAATGTGGTCTTTTAAGCCATATCAGTTGTCAATCAAATGTGTATTCATGTATATTTTGGACCTTATGCATAATTTACACTGGCATGTAAGATAAGGTTTATTTGTGTTTAGGTCTGGTACGATTAATGTTTATGAATTTGCCGCTTTGTGGAAGTATATTCAAGATTGGAAGGCTTCTTTTGATAGGTAATATATTTTTCTCTGGACCAAATGTCAAAAAATAAATAGATATTTTTCAACCTGCTGTGTTTTAAAAAGTTCTTTTTATTTATCATTGTTCGATTTTTGAGGCAGCTTTTGTTATTATATATATTTTTAATTTTAATTTTTTCATTCTTATAACCCTCCTAAAAGATGGCTATAAATTTATGTAGACATAACATTGTTTTCCCTTAATAGGTCATATATCACTCTGATTTATTAACCTTGCCAAAATCCTTTACATGCAGTTTTTTATATAAGATCTTTGCATACATGCTGATAGCCTATTCGTTGTTAATTTAGCCTGAGATCTTGCATAGAAACAGTCAATCTTGTTGTTAACCTCGGTATAAATTTTATCAAATTAAGGAAATTTTGGCCCTAACATCTCTTTTTATACCAAATCTTGTTGGTCTAGTCAAATATATAAGTTTATGTAGTAGTTATGAAACACGAACGTTTAGCACTAAAGTTAATCAGTGTATACACCTGTGCTCTAGATTGTTTATGATAACTATTTGAAAATTATTTAAAATTTTTGCTTTAGTTTTGATCGTGATCGATCTGGTACAATTGACCAAAATGAATTAAATCAAGCATTTAATACTTTTGGATATAGATTGTAAGTATATAACTTATATAAAGGATCAAGTATTTTTAGTGTGTAAATCAAGCTTTACAAATGAGGTAAGTTATCTTTTCAATGAATATTCTTGTTAAACTCTCAAACAAAATTTCAAACCAAATTCAGATAGATTTACAAAAAAATTTGCTATTGACCCAAAAATTTTGATTAGTCCTATGTATTTTTCCTCATTATATCCAAGATGAAATGACAACCTCTTACTGACTGAATATTGGTCATACAAATGGTTTTGAAAGCAGGAAAAACTTTTCCAATTTTATATAATTTTATGTTAAAAATTAGAATTAATTAATTAAATAAGAATTAATGATAATCGAAATGATAACAGTTTTATGGTAATGATTTTAAAGTTTAGATTGCTTCAGATTGATTTAAATTCCTTCAGATTGATTTAGATTGCTTCTGATTGATTTAGATTGCTGTTGTTTTACTGACTTTCTAAAAAATAGCTCAATTTTAAGTAAAATTGAATGAAAAATCCAAAGTTGGGAACCCTTGTCTAGTGCATTTTCTTACCATGATGTAGCTCATGAAGGATAAAAAACTATCTATTGTATATATATTTAGCCAACAAAATAAAGAAATCAAAAAGTTGATCATGCTTAAGTGGAGTGATGCAGGCAAATATTAACTGATAAAATCTGATTCTAGGTAATAATTAGTCGTAGCCTTAACCATTTGCGTGCCATAGTCAAACTTCTAATGTATAAGCTATAGACTGACTATTTTTAAGCAAAAAAAAAACAAACAAAATCTCTCTTTACGTTATTGGTCATAACTTCTGTTATATTAAAAACGTAGAAGATTACTATTTATTGACACATATAAATGTGGTATAGTTCTAGACATATGTATAATGATAAAATGCAAAAAGCCATAAAAAAATAACAAATTCTAAATTCCAACTCAGTTGGATTATCAGGCTTGTCAACATAAATTTCTGGCAAGGCTATCAATGTTGATAAAGGATGTATATTATTTTCAAATACAGTATCCCATCAAAACCCGGATGGATGTCTTTAGACATGTTCCCCATTTACCCATTTGTTAATATCAAAACCAAGAGGAATATCTTCAGATATTTTTGAAGTTGCAGCAGGAAAAACATCATAATCTGAAGAAAAACAGCGCTTTTATTTTTCTCATTTTCAGAGTCTAAAAAGCCATAAAAATTATGTCTCTGCTCCATTTTAATCAATAAAAAATTTACTAATGATATACTCTTCCCAGTTCAGATCAAAATCACTATCTTCTTGCAAGGTAATTTCACCTTTATTTCCATTTAATTGCTTTTGCGATTGCTTTTTTTTGTCGCCAATTTTTTTTCCATGTATGAATCTTCCACATCAGCCCAACTATTTCTAAATCTACAGAATTGCCAGACTTTTCCTAAACAAAATATTAGAGAGAATTCAATGAAATTAAAGTTTATCAATCGAAAAGCACCTTCAAATTGAAAGCGGGCCAAACCCAGACTGGTCGAGGACTGGGATATTTTTATTACCTCAAATCCTGGACGTTCCGTATTAACCTTTTGGGCTAATAAGGGTGGTTATAATATATTTAAATTTAATTTTTAATAAACATACCTTGTTAAAAATAAAACAATGTTTCTTCACTTTGTGAAGAATTCTGATAACCATACGTTTCATTGGTGTGGCACGTGTGAGTGCTCAAATGATGTCTGGGATTATTTGTGCCATGTCTTTCTAAGCATATTTCACATAGGCATTTTCTCTACAGAAAAACTTAGAAATATAGGGTTAAGGCTTCTTGGTTTTTCAATTTTGTAATCAGGTGTTCAATAGTTGCAAGTTTATCGTTCTGGTTTTCTTCTTTAATACACCAAATCATATGAACAGATATCTTCAACAAAGCAATATGGCATTCTTTTTTAGATCACCCAACTTTTGTCAACTATGTGTTCGTATATTCGATAGAAGTAAATACAATTCAATGAAATTTGATGACTTTATTCAATGCTGCGTCATGCTTAAAACACTCACAGATGCATTTCGCAAGTTTGACACCAATCAAAATGGTGTCATTAATATTAATTATGAACAGGTTTGTGCTTTTATAAGGTATTTTTGATTAGTTCTGGCCTTTATAAGTTGCTTAAAAACTTTACAAGCGTACATGCAATGTTGAAATCTTCTGCACACTTATGCAAACTTATGCAAACTTATAAAGGCATGTAAAAAGATAATGGTAACAACCTTGTTGTAAAGCCTATAAAAATTATAAAAAACAGAAATTCTATAATCATGACATGTATTGAATGATTTGTCGGTTAGAATATAAGGAAAATATAGTAATTATGCATGCCAACAAATTTCTTGTCATTTATTATTTTTTAAATACGCCATGTGTGTATGATGCAAGCAATTTTGTTTTAAACATTGTGCACATTTATGACCTGCAAAAACATTACAATTTTTTTCACAAAATATTTAAATTTTTGAAGCCTGTAGCTCTCATGATTCTTGAGCTTAAATATTTATGACTGTGTATGCACTCGAATGATCTAACAACTAGGAAACAATTAGAATTAGGAAACTCAGTCAGGCGAAAGTGTTGAGATTCACAGGAAATATAAGTACTTTATATATACATTTATATGTACTCTTTTGAAAATGTCACAATGCTAAAAGAAGCTTCTTTTTGTTTTGCTTGTTCATGGTCATTAAAATTTCTCATCTGTCATTTCTGTTTTTTTTTAAGCATTTTACTAGATTCACTAACACAACTAGAGTTAATAGTTAAGCGCCTAAATCATTTGATCTAATTTCTCTGTAAGTCCACGAGTAAAAACTATTTACAGCAAAGGTATATGTCTATTCTATGCATCTTTTTTTTGAAATTTGATGGAATAAATGCCCTATAAACCTCACCCAATTTCTCCCTATACATAACAGGATAGATACTTACACAAGAGGCTTACAACCGTAGTCAACTGCATTATCAGGCTGAAAAATACTGGAACCAAATGTGAAATATATGATGAAATATAGTAAGTTAATGACACTATACGTGCTTGTATCCAGAAAAATCTTTAGTTCACTAGACTTTTGCTTTAACATCTGTGCTGACGGTTTTTGCTGAATTAACAGGAATACAATTAGATATAGTAAGAGAGTTATCTCCAATTTTCTATACACCTACCTAAAAAGTCAACAACAACAATGTCACCACCGCAAAGGCATTTAATGAGCGAAAGGTATCACATAGTTTATCCTATTTCCCTGTATTTTGGAAATCAACTTCGTTATTACCCTTAAATTTTCTGAAAACCAAATGTGAAATGCTCTCAAAATGAGAAAAGTAGAGGAGGTCTATACACACGTGAATCTTGAAAAAAAAAGAAAACTGATTAGGTGTCAGTTGCTGCTTTTGTAACTCTTGCTAAGCACCATTACATTAAATATGATTTGAATCTCGGGCATCATCATCCTTTTGGTGATTCTTAAGTTTCAAATGTTTCCTTTTCACTTGTACTCTTTCCATTTCACTTAAAATACATTTTTGTATTTTAATTTTAAATTTGTATTTTAATTTTTGTATGAAGCTAAGTCTTTCTCTTGGACTGCTTTCTTTCAAATTTTTTGCAAATATAAAGGAGTAAATGTTGTGAGTAGATGGATTTTCTCCTTATTGGTTTCTCTATAAAGTGGGTTGAAATGGTCTGTAGGTCTGAAAAATTATTGCTACTTTGTCATCAGTTGTTGGACTTCTCCAACTTATTTTGAATTATCTCTTTTGAGTTTTAATTTGGATTCTTTTTGAATAAGTGTACGCATTTTTGTATCATGAGAAAGGTCTTTATAAGGGCAACTCTTGATTTTATTGTAATTAACTATAATTATGCTTTTAAATGTAAAGTTAACTGATTTCCATTTGATATATCCACCTGCTTAAAGATTTTTATTATGTTAATCGGTTCTATGCAACGTTGAAAGGTAACAAAAATGTTCAATATTTAAACAGATATATTTCAAGATTCTGTGTTTCCTTTTCAAATTTTCTTTTTAAAATTATGTTCTATTCGTATTTTTGCAAGAATAGAAAAGGAATTTTTGTGGTTATTTTTTGTGTTTTTATCCAAAAAATGCAACCATATTCTGAAAGTTTTTTTAATGATATTTTATACATAAGTATAAGTATAGCCATATCAAACTATACCTATCAGAAGTACTAGAGGAAGATGATGACATCACGCCTTCCAGCAATTCCTGTATTATTTATGCGTTGTCATAAACAAAACTTATTTATTCAATTTATTTATTCAATTTCTTTATTCAACAGAACTTAAAAACCAACGTTAGTTTGAGATGCCATCTATCTCATTTCCCAAAAAGAAGAAGGAAGCATTTAACATAAGGCTATATCAGTGACATAAGGTCAAATAAACCATTTAACACAAATGTTACCTCAAAAAAAAAAAAAGAAAAGATAGCTAAGACAGTGCAATTCACCATGAAAGTTTTGATTAGTAGCAGAGCTAGCTCAATGCTTCATCTTCTATAGAAATAAGATTTATGTTAATATTCATAAATTGAGTTTCAAGATTTCAATATGCAGACACTGTTACTCTTATATTATCTTATATATTTTCCGCTATAAAATGAGAACCATTAAATGTGTCCTATAAATAGAGAAGGATTTCTCTGTTGGATGTTATTATTAATTTAGCTCTTACTGATAAAAAGAAAGGTGGTGAAAATAGAGTTCTTGTAGTTTTTAACATTTTCAATGGTCAAATAGCAAAAAGTCACAAACCAAAGCTACAAGTGCGTCAGATTTAATAAGTTGATGTCTACGTTTTTGCAACATAAGGGTTATTTATACAACTGAAATATGTTTGTAAAAAGATCAAAAGATGGATATGGGAAGGAAGTACATTAGGAAAAAATTGTTTTTCACCCAGCCACATTAAAAATATCACTGACTTTTAAGTTCTATCTGAATTAGAAATTTTTTTAATTATATATATTTATATTATTTTTATATTATTAAGAAAAATATATTCATCAAGAAAACCTTCACTTATTATTCTAAAGTAAGCTTTTAACTCGAGCAAGAAAATTTGGGTGTTTCTTTTAAAAAAAAAAACTAGTCTAAATATTATGAAATTTTTGAGTCAAAACTCTGTTAAAAAAAACTGCTCAACCAGTCATTCGTTTAATGAAAATATGCAATATCTAAACAATGATACAGGTTTTAATTCTACACTTTTATAAATACCTATATAAAATAATTTAAAAAAATTTGCAATATCTAAACAATGATACAGGTTTTAATTCTACACTTTTATAAATAACTATAAAAAAAAAATTTTAAAAAAATTTCCTAATTTTCAAATCTCAAATGACAATGAAATCTTAGTTGCTAATTTAGAAACCTTATTTTCTTTGTTGGGAATTGTTTGAATAAGCCAGCAGCAGTAGAAAAGTTTTTTTGAATTATTTTGTAATTTTTTACTTCTGTTTAGTTTTTAGAAATGGTTCTTGACAATACGTTGAGTGGAATATAGTTCTGCATTCTTCACAGTTATTACATGCTCATAGCATGTACTAACATGCTATTTGATTCACCTATATTTCTTCTGGCTTTGAAATGGTGTTGTAAATGGTTGGTAAATAGTAGAAAACTCTAAGACGAGGCTAACAACTCAATTTGTTGTTTTACGGGCCTAAATCAAGTCTAAATTTGGAAAAAAAAAAATAATCGAACTTTAAATAAAATGTTTTTAAAAATGATATTCTATAAATATTTTGAAACGGAGAAGCGATATAATTTCTTTTTGCGATAAATCCAATGAAATCTTATAAATCTCTTTGTAGTTATTAAATATCCCAGAGCCTATGTTTAAGAAACTAAATTGTATTTTATTCTTTTTACTATCTTAGTATTAATTTATTGCTAAATTTAGTTTACAACTATCTCTGTGTAATCCAATCCTTAATTTTTGCAATTAATTCAATTTTGCTATTATTATTGTGCTGACCTGTTGCTGTAAAAAAGAAAGAAAGAAAAAAAAGGCTTAAAAAACAAGAAATTGTGTTGCCCTCATCAAATAAAAGAAGCCAAGGTAGAAAAGTCAGCATTAATTTCTATAAAAAATATTTTTGTAATTTAAAAAAAAATTTTTTTATAGTTTTTTGTTTGCCGATTATTTTGCTTACCTTAACTTAAGTGTCTAAAACTTAGTACTTGAAAATATTTGTACATATATGAAATTTTCTAAAAAATTTCCCTATTACCTCTGGTGAAATTTATCTTCTTCTTTTTAATGTTTTACTTTAACAAAAATACCTCCCCTTTGTGTTAAAAAATTTTAATATTTATATATTATTTGAAGTTATATTAAATGGATAAATTTATAATATTATAGATTTATTGTATTCTGGATATTTTTGATACAACAAGTAATTTTTCAGTGATAATTTTCTTATTTTTGATGGAAAATGTCAAAGATTTTACTAAATTCCCTTAAGTTTGGAAAATAGATAAGGTTTTAGTATCATTAATGCCAAAGAAAAGCAATGAACCTTCTAATACCAATAGACTTGTGCAGCGACTTCATCAGTTATTTTTTATATAACTTATACAAATTAAGAAATGGTTACGTTTGAAATAGATCCGACAAAATAATTTTTTTATTGCTCTTTTATCTTGATTCAAAAGACACAATATTTTTTTTTTATAATAAAAATTTTTAAGTATATTCTATCACAACATTTTTTATTATTTACTCATTATTTTGTTTATGAAGTGAGAGTTTAAAATTAAAAAATATTTATTATGCTCCAGATTATTCTGAAAACTCATATTTTTGCTAAAATTTGGGTAAGCGAGTTTTGGTTAGCTTAATTCTTCAGTAAACAATTATTTTTGCAAATCTTTTGTTTTTGTTTCAAAATAACATGGGTTTAAACTTGCATATTAAAATTTTCTGATGATCTCAAATATTATTATTTATAATTTCTATGATTTTATTATGACTTTATGAATTTATTGGACTTAATTTTTTTCAACTTTTAAACTAGTCAATTTTTATTTTTGGTAGTGTCTCAAAATGCTATATATTCATATTTTAATTTATGTGTTTGAGTGGAATCATCTCTTTATTATGAATTATAACTTATCATTTTTTGTTAAAGATTTTTTGTAAAATAGATTTTTCTGGAGTCCATTGGCTATTAAAATGCTTTTTTTTTTTCTCTAATGCTAGTCACTGCAAGAATCTACATTGTTTAATAAACCCCAGTTTATATTTTATGACCAACTCTAATTTTATAAGCCTTTAATATCTAGTTTATACCAATGACCGTCTTAATTATTTTCTTCTTTCCATAGAAACAATTAAAATGTTAAATCTAAACCTGACCCAAATTGATTATATGCAAGTAGGTTGCACATCTAATAACTGCATGAAGGTAATCCCCTCTACAGCAGCAGGGCATCAACAAAAAGTTGCTGTTGGAGATTATGACGGTGTTCTCACGTGTTTTGGTATAAAAAAACATATCCCACAAGTGCAGTTCAAAACATTACCAAGCAGTCAAATTAACCGTTTGATACTGGGTGCTCCAGAAAGTAGTGGCAGAGATAAAATTTATGCTGCATGTGGTGCAAAGGTTAAAGGTTTCAATAAAAAGGGTAAACAGTTTGTTGATTTTGATACAAACATAAGCGAACAGATACAAAGTATGTATGTTGATGGTGTGGATTTATTTTTATGTGGCACTTATATTTATAATCATTACGAAGAAACGTCGGATAAAGATTATTATCTTTCCCCTGATAAAATTAGCGATATTGTCGTTCTTCCAGGATCAGAAGAATCACCATTTTTACCGGTTTTAGCATGTCAAGATCGTGTACTACGTGTCATGGATAAATCAGAGAGGTTATTTGAGATACAAATCCCAGGTGCTCCAATTACCTTAAAAGTTGCTGATAATTTGAATGGTGATATAAAAAAAACAGTTATTTACGGAACATCTGATGGGAAGATAGGATCAGTGTTGATTGATCCGACAGATTATGAAGTCGGTTGGGAGATTGTGAACGATAAGCAACATGGTGACGTTTTATCTCTAGACACGTATGATATAACAAGCAGTGGTACATCTGATATTATTGTAGGACGTGCGGACGGACTTATTGAAATATATAAATTTGATGAAGGCAGTGAGCCGTCACAATATTTCCAACATTCTCTTTCAGAGAGTATTACTTCAGTGTCTGGAGGCTGTGTTTGTGCACCAAATTATCAAGAAGTTGTTGTGTCAACCTATTCTGGTTGGATTCATGGACTCACTTCAGAACCACAACAGCGTCAGCTTGGCATGCCTGGCGCAACAATAAATGAGCCAATTAATCCCGAGCTCCAAAATAAAATTGATGAATTAACAAGTGAGATAGAACAGTTACAACACAAAGTTAATGTTGAGCGAGACAAATATCAAGAGTCGGCTGCATCAGAAACTGCTGTGTCCGCAATACCTCCATTTAATATTAATGACCGATTTGTGTTGAGTCATGATGACGCAAGCTATAATTTGAGCATTGAGGTTCAAGTTCCAATTGATACAATACTATTACAGAGTAATGTACCGGTTGATCTTCTAGATGTTGAAAAAAATTCAGCTGTTGTTAGTTATAGTACGTGCGATCCTGAGAGCGGTAATTTCTTGTTAGCAACGTATCGATGCCAAGCAAACACTACAAGGATTGAACTCAAAATAAGGTATGTTTGTAAACACGATGTATTTGAGAAATAAGGTGGTTTAAGTTGAGGTGATAGTAACATTTTTTAATAGTGACATATTTTTATTCGGGACAATCGATTTATTTGAAAATACTATGACGCGGAAATATTATCTGTTTGATTTTTAACATATTTGGTTCTGTGTGATGATAAATAAGTTACCTCAAGGTAGAGTTGCTAAGTGGTCATGGTAAACCTTAAAAATTTCACCTGTAATATGTATATATTGGTTTATCAGAAGATAAAATTTCAAAAAGTAAACAAAATAAAACATTTTATTATGACATTGATGAACCTCAATACCCGCACCTCTGTATGTTGGTTTATCATTCTGTAATATTTGCTGTAGTTTTACTTAATGCAGTTTTGTTTTAAGTCAATATTGCTAGTCTGTTTTGTTTAATTGTATTTGTCTGTTATTGTTTTGTATTGTTATTGTATTAAAATGTTTTTGTTTTTTAATTCTTCTAGGTTTAATACATATTCTTTTATAAAGCAAATACCTTTTAATATACTTCTTTCTGAAATGATTTTTTTTCCTTTCATTTTAAGAGAATGATGAAAAGGAGCTTTATAGGTATACAAAAATTAATCATTTGTGTATACTATTTTTTTAAACTGTTTTTTTGAGGTACAAGTAAAAGATAATCTTATAAGAATAATACTATTTATGCGTTCATGGTAAAACTTTCAGTAACTGCACTCTCCAACTTAACATAATGTCAAATTTATAATTTAAACCAAAAGCATCTGATACAGAAGTAATACAGACTTCTTGATTTTTGGTAATTTATATGACCAAAATTTTTGGTAGACTACGAGGCTAGAGTGCCTACCCTAATTTAGATGGTTGTCTGAGAGCTAAATGATTGATTTCAAACAAAAAATTGACTCCAGTAAATGAGGGATGATGGTTGACTACAAAATTTGATTTTGATAAAAGCTAAACTAACTTTGGCTCAAAAAAAAACAGAGCCGGTGTCGCATTACGCTAAATTTCACTGATTAATGTTCTATACATTTAAGACATGTTTGTGTCTCATCAATATCTGAATAAAATCTATATAGACAATAGAAATTTATTTGTACTTTGCCTGACGTGTAGGCTGTATCCCAAAATGTAGCGAAAATCAATCTTTAATGCAAGACATTTTTTTGATTATCTACCTATTTAAAATGAATGTGTTGACAAATCAAAATATATTTCAAACATATTTGAGTGTTACTTCACAATGCTGATATTCTCTCTTTTTTCATTTGCAGGAGAATCAGAGCATAATCTAAGGTTTTATAAAGTGTTTATAAATATTTTATCATTTTCATGTATAATTGTTATTAGTCACAGGCAGCTTGCTTATGATAAAACCTGACTGGCTATCTCACATAAACGGCATATGCTGTATAAATTATCAGGAATTGCAATTCAAGTCAAAACCTTAATCTCCAAATGACTATATACTGATTTAATTTGAGTGGACGGTTTTATTGAGGATGATTTTTTTATAATGGAATCTGTTCTATTTTTTTTCTTTGGAACACAGTAACTTGTTTGTTAAAATCACACACAAAAGTTAAATTTAGCATCCTTTAGCTTAATCTAATCTTTAATTAGTAGTTATTCTTGGCAATGCGTAAGAATATACAGCAAATTGCTGTGTTGTTATTTTGCTGTTTAACACCTCTTGATGCTCAGGATGGGCAATAAGACTTGCTTTATTACATCTTATAGCTGAGTCTTATTCTTTAATTATTTAGAAAATTAGGAAGTTATTTTTTTCGAAAGCAAAAAAGTGAGCTTAGAGAGCTTTGCAGATGGAGTTCATTTGGCAACAGCGTGAAAAATTCTCTATATTAAGGAAGATTTTTTTTGCTGACTCAGCATATTTTTTTAAATTTGTGCCTATTTTTTCATATTTTGTCTCGCCTTACCATTTCTTTATTATTAATATCGGAACAGTAGAGAATAATTAAATCGACACAATATCGTGTTGCCTCCCCATTTCTCTATTAATAATACTTGAAAAGTTGAGAATAATTCAAATTTTAAATAAAAGAATCATTAACATTCCATTGGAATGTAAATTGTTTTCATATTTAATTTCATGTCTTTAAAAAGGCGGGTGTAGCATACTGTAAGTTAAATTTAAATTCATTTTAGATTAAAATTAAAAACAATATTTTATTTCACTTTTTTTTCTTTTTTTTTTTTTTTGTATAAACTATTTTTCCAACAGATCAAAACCAAATCAAAAGTAATTTCAATACTGTCAAAAAAATATTTCTTTCAATTTAGCTACAGTTTTATTGTATATTAATAACTGGTAGCATAAGAAAGTTTGCTGCTTGTTGTTTGCCAGCTAGCTTGCCATGCTTTCACAAACCTTTATGTATTTATGTATGGATTAAACCTTTTTGCTATTTTAATTCATAGAACAATTGAAGGTCAGTATGGTCATCTGCAAGCTTATGTCACTCCACGAATGCAGCCAAAAACATGCTGTGTTCAAACGTACCAGATCAAACCATTGTCACTGCATCAAAGGTCACATGTATTTGATGAAGACCGACCTTTCAACGTCCTCAAATTAACAGGCAGTTTTAGTTTAGCAGAAGTTCACTCGTGGGTGTGTTACACTATGCCAGAGGTTCCAGAAAGAACACCTGCTGATGATGAGGTAGGTTCTTTCAAATTAGTTGAAACCTTCAATTTTCGATTTTCAATTTATTTTATTACTTGTGGTAAAATTGACCAGTCCTCATGAATTTTATTACTTGTGGTAAAATTGACCAGTCCTCATGAATTTGCTCATGTCCATTGGATTATTTCTTTGTAATCATCCATTAATTTTTTTAATTTTTTACAATAAAGTCTTAAATTTGGAAAAATAACAATTTTTAAAAAGTATTCTTGTTTTTCAGTATATGACTTTTTTATGATCTAAATTTCTGTTTTTTGGGTTTTCTCACAATCAATTTTATAAATTTTTTTTCACTAAGTTACAAGACAATAGAGGGATTCTCTTAATGTACAATCTGTCAAAATTTGTAGCTTATAGACCCTAGTACCACACAAGGAAATATTTGTCTATAAATTTGCTTTTTCTCATGAAATTCCATTCTCCCAGAATTTTGTATGATGTAAGCATACATTAATTTTAATAGTTTTGACTTGTCAGCCATTATGAAATTTTTATTATACCTGTGGGAAAGTCCCAAAGTGACCAATTTTTGTCCAAAAAAATATTTTTTCTCAAGTGGTGTCCCAAATCTGCCAAAGGAAACTATTAGATTTCATTTAGTGAAATTGTGGCAGTGTGGCCTAGCTATCCTGTATAAATAATCATAATATTAATAATATAGTCATAATTATTATATTATTATTCTATTTTATGTTCATTTTTAGATTTTATTTTTTCTACCTTTTTATTTTTTCTACCTTTAGGTTGTCTTTTATTTCATATCTACATTTTTGGACACTCAATTGGAATGTCGTTACAAGTAAGTGTTGGTTTTACAACAGATAATGTGGATGAATTAAATCTTAAAAATGCAGATTTGTAGAAGATATTTAATTTAAATAATTTTAAAAATAATTTTCAGGGATTGAACAGGTCTGGTTTTGAGTGACACTTGCAGCAGTATGCTGATAGAACGGGTCTGGTTGTGAGTGACACTTGCAACAGTATGCTGATAGAACGGGTCTGGTTGTGAGTAACACTTGCAGCAGTATGCTGATAGAATGGGTCTGGTTGTGAGTGAAAATTGCAGCAGTTTGCTGATAGAACAGGTCTGGTTGTGAGTATCACTTGCAGCAGTATGCTGATAGAACTGGTCTGGTTGTGAGTGAAAAATGCAGCAGTTTGCATTTTTATCCCTAGTCCTTATGCTATTACTAATACCTTAAATGAATTTTTTGCATATAAATATTTTTTCTTAATTAGTTTTGGCAGTTGAAACAAATTTCTTGAAATTTATTTCCACATTGTGTATCTATAATATACCGGGATAAATTTAACAAAAATTCCATCGCAGAAACTTTTTTCATAGGAAGATAAAGCAAGTATTTTGTTGAAAATATATTAATTATGCAGAAAATATACTAATTATACCTTAAAAATTAATTAATTACTATTCTACCGAATTTGAGCGCTTAATCTCTTAGAACATTACCATTCAAATTATTTTGATGATTAGATAATCTCCCTGTATTTTTTTTATATCAATTCAGTTTTAATAGACATAACTGGGTAGCTTTGTTAGTAGAGTATCCATTTAGATTATGAGTTTTGATTTTCACACAAACAATTAAATGTTTCTTTTTGCTCACAAACAACATGTGTGTCTATTAATGTTAACTCCTCTGCATTTCGTCACAGTATGGTTATTTAAAATGAAAATATTGTTATATAATTATTTTACAGGAAAGGAGAAGCTACTTTTCGTTCAGATAACATCTCTACAATATCGATACTCAAAGACGTTTTAACTAAAGAGGCTACTAAACGTAAAATGAACTTAAACATCACATGCGATCTGAATGAAGACTCCATTCCAAACGTGCTCTACCGTTTACATCCAAAACTTGAGCATCAACTCCTCCTTGCTAAGCGAGTGCAACTTATAGATGGCCTCAAAGAACTTCAAACATACGAGAGTGATATAAGTTTTCTCAGCGAAGAATACAAGGAGATTCTAGATAATGCTGAAAATTTGCAAGAAGAATTTAAAATACAACCATGCCATCTGGAAAGGTTGTATGGAATGATTACAGACCTGTACATTGACAGACACAAATTTAAAGGATTGAATGTGAAAAATAAAGTATCTCAACTTATTGAAATTCTGGACTCTTATGATCTGGACACTTTGATTGAATTTTTTCAGCATAGTTAAAAAATTTTCGATGAATCCAAAATAATATGAAACAAAAAAATAATTCCAAAAAGTTATAACTATTGATAAATATTAATAATAATATTAATGTTTTATATTAATACTCATATCCATTAAAAATTTATATATTTGGTTCCCAGATTCAGATTTTTAAATTATTTTATAATCCAATGATAGAGATTGGAAAAATAATTTTTATGCACTAAACGCTATTGTTGACATAACATAATATACCCTCAAAATAATTACTGTAATAATTCTGCATATATATGCACTCCTCATTTACTATGCTGTGAAACAGTCATAGTTTTTTTTTGAATGTCAGTCTGGGATTTTTTCAGGAATTGTTTGCATAATCACAAGTGCTAATTAAGATATGGAAAAGTTATAAAACAAATATGGTCTGTTTATTTTTTTAGTTGAGGCCATTTTAAAAGTATATTAAATTTGCTCCAAATAATATCATTCAAAGATTTTTCGATTTACTTTAAATTTTATACGTTTTAGTTTATTACTGGTAACTTCTTTAGGAATTTCAATATTTTCTTGAATATAACTCAAGAATTTTAAAAGAAAACAGTATTAATTTATTTATTATATATATATAGTTTTTAATTGTGTATATAATATATGGAATGGAGAAAAATAATTGTAAATATTATATTAAGATTATAAGTGTCACTTTTTATTCATCTTTAAAACTAAGTTTTTTTCCTGTTTTTAAATCTTTTTCTTCAATGAGCGTTTGCCTGTGTACATGACGGAGATGTTCAATAACAGGATAGCTCCATGCATATTGCAGAGCTCCTAAACAGTAAAAGATTTTTGTTAGTATATTTCAATAAAAAAAAAAACATAATAATACAAAAATAAAAAAATTATCAGTTCTAAATTTAAAAAAAGTCTTTTAAAAAGATTTTGATCTTAATTTATATTTATTACTGATAACGATATTGCTATATAGAGTCAACGTTTTAATTGTTAAGCACTGGAGATTGCTATATTGCTGTAGTTGCTTTGCTGTGTCTTCGCTATGTCTCATTTTAACAACTCCTTATTTAGAAAACCATATACATATGTTTGGTAAAATTTATAACTTTTAATGAAGCCTCTCATTATCAAACCGTATCTTTAGAATTTGTTAATCATTAAAAGCTTGGTTTTCGCATTAAGTAGCAGTTGTAGCTATATTTTTGTTCAAGAATTCATTCCATTAGGTATTTAGGTTAGAAGCCGTTATAAAAATGCTTTGTGTTTTAAAAAATATTTTAATGGAATTCCCTTATTTAAATATTGATTTTGATGTATTCTTGTTAAGATGTATGAAAGATGTTGAGTCTATTTTTCCTGATGGAAAGTATAAAAATTTGTATATTGCCACTATACTGCCACAATACTTTTAAAAATATTTAAAGCAATTCATCCATTGGTATTATCATTGACAAGTTGCCAGAAAAATATTTTCCTAAGCGACGCGATTTGTGTTGAAGCGATTTTCTTTAGAAAGTTTACTAATGGTTGTTGCTGAAATGAAGGATTTGAGGGCCAGTCAAAAAACTTATTTTTGTGTGCTATAAAAAAATTTTTTTGTTGAATTTTGATACAAATTCTGAGCTTGTAATTTAAAAAATTATTGGAAGGATAGTTTATTTGTAAGTTTTTGTTTATGCTATAATTTATTTATGCCATATTTTTTACTGATTTAGTTAGTAAAAAAACATCCCAATAAAAAAAAGTGATGGCAGGTAACTTTTGGTTGTCGTCTCACTGTCAACAATGGCTTCTTAATACGGAAGAGCTTTCTGTTGAATGCGTGCAGGATGCTAAGTATCTAACTAATGAAGAGCTTCGAAAACTGCATATTTTTTTTACTCATTTTTTACAAGCCCTTGGCGAATGTTTAAAACTACGTCAACAAGTAATAGCTACAGCAACTGTATATTTTAAACGGTTTTACTCAAGACATTCACTTAAAAGTGCTGATCCTTTACTTTTGGCGCCTACATGTTTATATGTTGCATCAAAAGTGGAAGAATACGGTCCAATGTCTAACAATCGTTTATTAAATGCTTGTGTCACAGTTTGCAAGACAAAATTTAGTCACGCTTATCCAGCGGAATACCCTTATAGAATAACTCATATACTTGAGTGTGAATTTTTCCTACTAGAAGTTATGAATTGCTGTTTAATAGTCTTTCACCCGTATCGTCCTTTAACCAAGTATGTCACCGATATGGGGCAGGAAGTAAACATATTGCCGTTTGCATGGCGAGTTGTTAATGACAGTTTGCGGTGTAATATTTGTTTATTATATCCACCATATTTGATTGCGTTAGCGGCAATTTACATGGCGTGCGTGTTTGAGAAGCGTGACTGTCAACAATGGTTTTCTGAATTGAACGTCAGTATTGAAAAAATTCTGGAAGTCGTCAAACATATTTTGAGTTTGTATGAATTGTGGAAAAACTTTGACGAGAAGAAAGAGATACCAGGTCTTTTGATGAAAATGCCCAAACCTGTATCAAATCCAGGTTCTAGACCTTCATCTGCTACACCAATGTCACATCAGCATACCCCTTCTCCAAACATGAGGTGACGAATGATTTTAAGTGATATGAAATCATTTTTATTACAAATCACTTTTTGATTCTTGATTTTCTATTTAATAATGATATAAGGCCATTTTAAAATATTATTTTGTTGTTGATTTATTTCATTTCTTTCTTGGTTCTTCGCTAACTTCATCAAAAACAAATAAAATTTTAAAACTAGCATTTAAAAAAATTGCTGGTAATATATACTTGATGGGAGATTGAAACAAAAATATCTGCCGGTTTTGCCCAAGAATGCAAGAAAGACTTTAAAAACAGATTTCATGTTTATATTGTAAAAACAATATAACTTTCATTGAGAAACAAGGTTACTAAAACACAACGGTACTTTTGCTGGATTTTTCAAAATTCTTGTTTTGGCATCTAAATAAAAAGTATTCCTGTTTTAGTGTACCTGTAGTAGATAAACATCTATTTTTCCTTTGCTTAGATTAGTCTTAACATAAAAAAAAAAAGTTGAAAAACAACATTATAGAAATTAAATTATGAAGAAGTTTTTTTAGATCCTCATCTTGCTAAGTGGATCTTAAAGATTCACTCATGTTAGTTTTCAGTAATGTTTTTACTCCAAAACTGCTCAGTTGAATTTTATCCACTTAGCAAGATGAGGATCTAAAAAAAATTGTTGCACTATTAGGGTAGAAAGGTTTTGATATAATATATAAAGGAAAACTTTTATTTTTCAATGTTGAATTCAAAGATGCCTCAATAGCATAATTTTAGGCCGAAAAACAAAATGATTAGTTTTCAGTTAGGTTGGGGAATCATAGAGGACGACACTTTTCAATCAAATATGGCCACTTGCAAAAAATTTTTTATTCATGGGTGGTACTGTGCCCGAAAACATGTCATATTAAAATCTAAATATTACATAAGTTTTTCTCAAGGATTTTGGTATTAATTCTTCTAGAATTTTGGATAATTTTAGAAATAATTATTCGTGATTGTTTTGAGATTGCCAAAATTGAATATAATTTTTAGGCTCTAAAGCCCAATCATATTCAAAAGCAATATTTTTTGCATTTTTTTGTTATTTACAGTTTTGTTAGAAATTAATTTTAATACAAAGACGTCGTTTCCAACGAATACTCAATGATTAATTTCTGACAGTTTCTGAGAAAGATAAAGCAAATTTTTTCAAGCCAAAATTCGACCTGACGTCCTTAACTCAAGTTCCAAGTTCGAGTTCATGAAGGTTATTTTTCATACTTTATTCTAAACATTTTTTAAATTGTAAGTAGCCAAAAAAAGGAAATTATTTTACTATCCTGGCCATGTTCCCAAAATAGTTATTACCTTTCAGTGATTCTTTTTGGCTAAACTTCAGCAAGTTTGCTTATTTTCTCTGAACTCAGTAAATAACAGTATATATTATAATTTTTTTGCCTGGTACCCTAAGATCCATTATTTATTATTGCACCTTTGAAAAAAAAATCTTGTTTGGTGGCCTTTGCCATAAATTGTGTCTTTAATTTTGGAGCTTATAGACACAAAAAGTCTGATTTCGACCTAAAATTTTTGAGCAATGGAAAATTGGAATTTTATTTGCAAAGAAAGAAAAAGAAACAAAAGATAATTAGATAATACTTGGAAATAATATTTCTAAGACTAATATAATATGGAATAATACTTGGAGTCATTGGCTTATTTTGTTATTTTTTATTTTAAATATTGAAAACATGTGCTAAACTATGTAGACTTTTATCAAAAATTATGTATCATTCTGAACAAAGTTAACAAAATAAGATGTATTACATATATTAAACCTAAAGCAACCTTTAGCTGTCAATTTATTAAAAGGTACTTCAGAGAATATTTTTCAAAACGTTACTTCCTTGGTTAATGATGGTTGGTTATTCTAAAAAAAATTGGTCTGAGAAAAATTTCAACCAACTAAAATACAAATGGTTTATCTAACATTTGTTATGTGTTGCTTAAAATATGAACTGATATTTCTTTAAACATATTTCTAAGTATTTATAAGTAGTAAAATTCAATAGTTTGATTATGAGAAAACTATTATCTCTGTATTAGGTAAAACTCAAAAGCTTGATTTACACACTCAGTTACCTACATAACCTAACATAATAAAGAAAGGTTTTTATTTTTTTTTTTTGCATTATCGATTATGTACCATTATTTTATATTTTATTACTTCCAGTAAAAATCTCGTTTGATCATGTTTTTAATGACTATTTTATTTTATTTACAACTAAAATACTCAAAAATAATTTAAGGTTGCTTAGATTTTATAAAACAAAGAAATTATATAAAATTTAGGTTCAATTTATATTAAAAATCAAGAAATTTAGGGTTGCTTATTGACACAGTCTAATCTGCCATTGTATTGAAAATTTACATTTAGGGTAAGTAGTTCTGTTTTTTCCAGTCATCTTTATCTCAGTTGTGAATACTTAGTCTAGCATAAGTCTGTCTCTTGCTGAGCTGTTATTTAGCTAGGATTTTCATAGAGTGTTAGCTTATACAAGTTCTGTATAGTCCAGCTCATTGATGGTTTTCTGTGATTCTCATTTCTCCTAAATCTGCTCAATGAAGGCCTGGTCATCAAAATCTTGCTTAGTGAAGTCCTGTTTAATGTAATTCTGTTGAAAAAAGTCCTGTTTGCTGTTTTTCTTAGTCCTTCTCACTAAAATCTTGCTCATCATAGTCCAATCCCTACGATTTTATTTTAATGAAATAATTTGTTAACAGATGCTAAGGTGCTATTGTTATCCTAACGTTAGGTTCGATTTTTTTGTTTTTGAATTACTACACACTATCCTTTTTTCCAAAGTTTTGTATGACAATGTTTAATTAGCTGTAGCAATGTAGCACTTTTTCGTTTTTAGATTTGTCTTCTATATCATAGTTTGATGTAATTTGGAAAGCAAATTTGCATTAGTGTAATTTGGGGCAACACATGACACTTAAGAGTTCAATGGGGATAATTTGTGGGTATGAATAGACAATAAAAACATCATCTGTGTTTTAAATCATAGTTCAACATGTATTTGTTACAAATTTGAAAATTGAAAAAAAAAGTTCTGAATCCAAAGTATAACCACTATTATAATCAATGTAGGTTGTCTTAAATTTTCCGTTGAATAAGAAAAGTCAAGACAGATGAGATATATCATGATTAGAGAATTTGAAGCTGGTAAAATTAATTTTTTAAACACAAACAAATAATTTTCAAAACGTTTTGGAAGTGTTTTATTTGTATGATAAAATAGTTAGCACCAGCAAAAATTAAAAGGTGCAAGAACTGTTTAAGCAAAATATTTTTCACAGACGTAGCTGTTTAAATATCATTTCAAACAGCAAACCTCATAACATTGAGCATTACAGTATTTACAACAGTCTCCAATTCTCTCCTTGGCTAGATCGACTCCATATATTGCCACACATGACATAGCCTTCAGATTCATTTTCAACTTCAGCCATCATAGTACATACTGCCTTTGATTCAACCATTAAATTTAGTTATATATACTTTACTCTACAGACTTCATTTCAATTCTGAAAAATAGTATTTTAGAGCAAAAGCAACAGCCAGACAATCAAAACATGTAATAAAAATAAAGTAACACACACTTACACACTAGAAATGGTCAATAAAATAAAGAGATCACTTGCTACAATCAGAATCTGTTTCATATAGTTTCTCTTCATTATCTGATATATTTTCAATCAGTTAGTCCAGGCTAGTTTTGGAAAAAAAACTGTTTTCTATTTTTCATTTTCATAAAAATATACAATTTGGAAATCAAATTTGTTACCGCCAATATTTTTCTTTGTTATATCCAAAGCAGTTTATTCTGTATGGAAATTTCACAATTTTTTCATAATTGCGGTTTATTTGGCTCTAGTTTCTACTGTTTCACCAGTATACAACAAAAACTAAGCGTTACTTTTTCATTATCAATGAGCCCTGTTTTTACAGCCCTTAAAGTTTTCCGCCTCTGTTTTCAAGCCTCACTGGCTTTTACGTGTTCTTTGTTTTGTTTTTCAGATAATTGCTGGAAGCAAACTCCATTTTTGTATTCCAAACTCATGATAAATACGACTGACACCAAAACTTCATTCATTAAAATCAATAATTACAGAATTGACCTTCTTGGTCTTTTCGTCCAAGGTACAAATTTTAGGGATATATTTTTTTGACCATATCACATTGTTAATGGCTTTGTTTGCATTTCACCGTGCAGACACTTCTTTTGTAAGCTCATCCAATAATGATTGAAACCACTGGTGCAAATATATGACGTATCCGTTGAGAAAAATTGACACCCGGTTTGTAATTAGTGTTTTGGAGCTTGCGCCAGTTAGTTTCGTCCTGCAGACAAAATCTGTGTCAGCAAAACCTACTGAATTTTTTATGGCATATACAATATCTACATTTCCTCTTATTGGCATACCATAATATTTCTGCATAGTGTTAATAGTTTTCTCAGTTAATTTTCCTTTTCCTGATAAATCACTTGTTGTACCTTTGTGTTGTTTCACAAGGTTGCATTCTCTTCTTTTTCATAGAATGATTGTTTGGATCTCCCATAGAATATATCTATTTACTTTTGTAACATATAGAGAACCTAGAATAGATATAGAAATTAATATAGACTAAAAGAAATCCCTTAACAAAACTTGGAATAAATTTACTACTCCAAGTAACAACCAAACACCAAATTTTCATTCAACAACCCCATCAAAGAATAATACAATATTAATGACCAATGTGATTCTGAATGTGATTCAGATCCATTGTGTTCTTGCTTAGAATTTAAAAAATAAAGAATTAAATAATGCTTTTTTATCTGCAATCAGTTTGCTTTCCAATCAAATTTTTTTTCTCTGAGTAACTCGCTCTAGCAATATCTAAACATCTACTTCTGAGTTTGACTCCTAATGGGTATTTAATACAACTGTAACGATCTTCAACGAGTCACCATATGTAATTATTCATAATATTATTGTATTTTTTTTCAATAAGTAAATTATGGCATCATTATTTTTATGTATTCATTTCTTAAAATATGAAAATCTGTAGTTGTATAAACTATTAACGAACACCGTCCTTCGGTAGGGATAGAGTTAAAAAATTAGATATGAAACACGTCATATAAAAATAGGTCTTTAAGTCACTTTGTTTTCAATTTGCTAAGCATTTGATGATATTTGGAAATTTCAGCCTGAGGCTTAAAACTTGTACCTTAATCGGAGTCCGATCGATGGTTCGAAATATCGATGGTCCGACATATCGATCGTTTGACATATCCATGGTCTGACATATCGATGGTCTGATATGTGTTATTAAATCTTAAAGATCAAATCAACGGATGTTTTATTGTGGATATATTAGTTGTTCATTTTTCTTCAACACTCTTTCTCAACAAAGCGACGCATGTTTTATTGTGTACATTTTAGTTTTTCGTTTTTCTTCAGCTAGTTAACACTCTTTCTTCGCTTTAGAAAACATTTTATTTATTATCTCCATTTCACACAATAAATGCCTGTTCACTAGAAAATTTTTGATCGAACAGATAATTTTGATCAGCTGACAAGGAAAATTTGAAATAATTTTTTTTATTCTTATAGAAAAATTAATGCAAATAGAAGATGTGTTGTTAATAATTTTAAGAAAAAGTTTTGATTTTCAATAAATTAAAAAAAAGGAATTTGTTTGAGAAAAGTATTTAAGGGATAGATAAACATATTTTTAAAAAATATTTTCTCTTTCTCTGTGTCTCCTGGTATATTAAGTATTCAAATTAAGCTCCAATTTTCCCATTTATATTTTTGGGTAAACTAGATCTACATTGGTAGAGCTAATGTTTGGGCAAATTTCAAATTGGGCACATTCTAGAATTTGATTTGATTCAAATAAAACAATAAGAACAGTGGTTGGATGGTTCTCGGTTTAGCTTTTAGCTTTAGATGAGACATTTGTTTCTTTAACACTTTGAGACTGGTAATTTAAAAATTAAAAAAAAAAAAAAAATTTCCTAATTTTGAAGATTGCTAAAAACGGAAGTATATTGTACAAAAAAGTTAAAAATTTCAAGACAGATTGGTGCTAAAGCAGGTGTTTATGACTACTATCTATTTTACTAGTATGTCAGACCATCGATATGTTGAACCATCGATATGTCAGACCATCGATATGTCAGACCATCGATATGTCAGACCATTCACAGGGACCCCCTTAATCTGCAAACAACTTTTGATTTACTATCAGTTTGAACGCTTTTATATAGCTGTGTAACATAAAACACTGTTTTGAAAATGTTTTATTTTTGATGCCAATAATTGCAAATAAGCACAAGGCATAAGTCAATAACCAAATAATAATAGCAAATAATAATTTCCTATTTGTCCTAATGGATTTTATTTCACTAGGACATTGTAACATATTGATTATTATTTGATATGAGGGCTTTATTTTGATTTCTAATTGTTTTTTTAAATAAAAGTATTGTAAATTTCTAACCACATTCAAAGTGATAGTGAAGGCCCATTATGTATTTACCACCTATTTTTAAAAGTGACAAATGTCTTAATGTGTCACTTGGTTAATTTCAATGACTCGTCCTAATTAAATCTTCCTAGTTATTATTTATTATTGCGCTTTTTTAAGACAAACTTCTTAGTTAAGTCATTTTTTAGGACGAGCTTCTTAGTTAACTCATTTTTTAGGACGAACTTTTTAGTTAACGCATTATTTCGGTACTGAAAAAATGCTGCATTTTCTAAGCCACTAAGATAACATTAAATATAGCTCAAGCCTTGTGACTCTTGAATAATATACCTCAGAAATCAAAGTATTATATCTCTGTTTGGACAAAAAGGATAAAGGAGTAAATTTTGAAAAATAAAAAAGGACAAGACATTTTAATCATATAACATCTAATAAAACAATATAAAAAAAAAATAAGTTCAGCTTTCCAAATAAAAACTCTCTTTAAATAACTGCTTGCTTTCAGTGTCGCTAAAAACACTGTATTGGGAAAATACCGTTTCAACTTCAAGCGATGGTTGGAAGTTTTTACCAGTCTAAAATAAATTTTAAAATTTTCCTAAACCAAAATATTTAAATTTATAGGAGAAGTGGTTTAGGTGGTTCCTATAGGTGGCTCTACAGAAGTTCTAGGAAGCTCCTAAACAAAAGAGTGCTTAACATTAAAAATTAATAATAGGCTGATATGAACTAAACATTCACCACAGCAAATCCACATACATATACATGTTAAAATTTTCAACAGCTTCACCACTCATGATAATTTGTAAAAGAGAGGATGATTTTTTTACCTGTTTATATTCAAGCTGTTGAAGATTAATTTTATGTCAATGATAAGATTCAAAGCAAAGAGATGGTAAAATTCAAAACAAAGAGAAAAATTCACGAAAGAAAGGTTTCATCTGGTAAATCTAACAGTGAAAGTGCATCTCTATCATCATGCACATGTATTGCAGCTTATCTGCAATACCTCTACATTCTACCATTTTAAATTTTGACAGCTCTTTGCACTTTTAGACCCTTTGTTTCACTAAAGAAATTGTCACTTTATTTGCTTTGTTCACATCTCTAAAATTGTCTATATGTATTTGAAAGTCTTTGTCTGGCCGTTTTTTGTTAGTAGATAAAAGTTTAGGATTGTAAATACATGAATAAGAATGTTCAATGTGGGTAGAAGGAGTCATTTTCTGTTAAAATTTACCTCTAAAGATCTGAGATATGTCCTCAAAAGTTTAGCCTTTGTGTCCTTCCTTGAAGTAATGTAATATTTTTTGCTAACATTTTTAAATTGTTTGTAAGCGTCATCTAGCACTAAATTTGAATGGGTTGTATACACCTGTGTGGTGATACTTTTTTAAACAAGCATGTTGTTCATGGGAACCTCGGCACTGAAAGGAGTATCGCCTTCTCGAAATGTTTTTTGATAACATTGGCTCACTGCAAACAAGACTTCTAAGATCATATAGAAGCAATGGTTTATCAATTTGTATTACAAAAAGAAAAACTTGCAAAAAGTCGCAATGAGTTACAATAGGGTTGTTTTGTTCCTTGCTTTCTGGAACTTTCTGTAAAAGGCTTCAACCATTTGTCTCAAACGAAAGAACGATCCAAAATATTTAGATTATATTATTATTTAGATTCTGCAAGCACCCTTCTAGTTTCTTTTCTCCACCATCTATTTTTTCTATCCATTCATAAAAAATGGTGTGTTGGTCAATGCTGCTTATATCTTCACCTTTGTCTACTTCATTTTAATCATATCTTCAGTTGATTCATCCATATTATATTCGTCATCATCTTCATAGAATTCATCATCTAAGGAATTAGGATCACTATGATTATTTTCCTCAATGACTATTTGTTCTTCCTTTAAGAACAGCTTGAGCAGTGGACATGTATTTTTGATGGTGCTCTGAATTTATTTTTAATTTTTGTGTGAAAAAGGTGGCAATATATTTTTTTATACTTTGATTTCTGCAATGTAGTGGCAATCCAGAAGTATCCTTGCTGCAATAACTTCATTTAAGTTTGAAAGATTTACGAACATCACAATTTTAGAAGAAAAAATGTAAAACGCAGAATAATTTAATATGAAAAAAAAAAAAAAATGAAAAGATACTTTCACTTTCTTTCTCTTATAATTACACTAACATTTATTCAAAATATTTTTAACAAATTTTGTTAACTTTTTTTAATATAAATTTTTTAATATAAAATAATAAAATGTATATCTGAATTTGATGACCAACAGGATCCACAACTAACTAAAATGAAAATTTTTAGTGACAACAATTGTTTTAAAACAACTACGGAAACAAGGCAAATGCCTTATTTTTATTTATTGTTGATTTATTCTTGTTATAAATTACATGATGAAATGACAGTTTATAATAAAATAAATTTAGATTTATTTCAACGTAGTCTTCTATATCTTTGTAGGCTAGCATACTATTTGTGGCTATACTCCTTAAATTTTAAATTTTAATGTATTGGTGTCGTTAACTGGACTAATTTTTGCCAAAAACATGTTCATGATGGAAGCATATTGTTAATTCTCGATTCTGACCCAATAAGCCAGATTTCCAAAGAAGTATCTCTTGTTCATCCTCGCTTAACTCAACGGAGAATTCACTAAAATTGATCTCCAGTCTATAAGAAGTCATTTATCGGTTGAAAATTTAACTTCCAAAGCGAAAGTGCACAAAACCCGGAATATTCTGGGACTGGGATTTTTTATTGCTTCAGAATACTGGAATATTCAGGGGGCAGCGGGCAAAGGGTTAAGATCAAATATCTCATTAAACGTGTTAAGTAATACATTCATTGGTATACTAATATTATACCGTATATTTTTCTCAGCCATTTCATTTGTGACTAATGGGACAAATGTAGAAACTAAATGGCAGTGTGGCCTAGCGATAGCACATTTTCCGACAATATTGCAGTTGTAATAAAAAATATCATGGACTCAAATCCACTCGAGAGCAAAAAAAAATTTTTTTTGCAAGAAAAATTGTTCGATTGCAAAAAAAAAAAAAAAAATCATTATTGATTGTTGCCGTAGCACAAATGGGAGCTTTAAATTGAGTCACTGCTCGGAACAGGACCAACATTAATAACAGTGAAATTCACTAAAGTGGCTGTCCTGTAATCGTGATATTATTATGTATAAATAATAGTAATATTATATATAAAATTATATATATATAATTATGATTGATTGTTCTTGTTTAACTTTAATGTAAGAAATCGGGCAATATGAAATGGAAAACTTTGTGTTTATATTTTGGCATCTACCTCATTACCTTTTACAACTAATCTGACTAGTGGGATCATTTGTTGAACTGATATGATACTAAATTATTTAGCTTGAAACTTCTACAACATGAATACACTGAATTTTTGGTTTGATGTTTCATGTGATGGGAAAGGTACACAAAAGAAAATATAGGATGAATATAATGAAAAGAGTTATTTTAAACATGCTTACTCATTTTCTTTCCATTTTTTAGTTGTAAATTAGCTTGCTGCTGCAAGTAGATAAGTATACAAGTTTTACTTCTTACAATAAAAACAATGTAAAAGGGGTTTAAAATAAAAGGCATGTGCTTTTATGTATACACCAAATTGGCACATGAAATTTTTTAAACCAGGGTGGCACAGAACACAAAAAAATATCAAACTCATGTGTCTTTGAGTTTGCCAAATTATGTAACAGTTTCATGACTTCCAACATTCATTATTGTCACACACGGGACAAAATCAGTCTTTTTAAATTACCAATCTTTGTTCCTTCATTTTGAGACAAAAAAAGAGAGCTTGACTTCAAATTTGAGCCAAATGAGGCTTTTTGTGTGTAGATTTATATCCAAAAGAACAAATTAAAATATCTGCACTACCACAGGGTTTTTTTTTAGTTATCTGGGACTAGGTGAAGAACATATGGATTTGTGAATAACACAAAAAAGATGATCGTGGGACATTTTGATACCATTTTTGGACTCCTCGCCACAAAAAACTTACCTGGGTGAATATTTAGAACTGGAGCATTTTTCAAACTGGAAATATTCAAGCAAACACAAATTCAAAATAGCAGATTTACATCGCGAAACATGATTTACATAAAATTTAGTTTGATTATTGACTATTTTTCATAAAATATCAGTTTATATCAGTTTAGCTTACAAATTGTCAAGGGATATAATGGTATATTACTGGTAATTGCTCTCTAGGGTGTTAATACGCTTAGTAACTATATACTGTGTATGTCCTAAAGGATTAATATCTATAATGAGTGATGATTTTCCAAGTCCAAGTTAATTAATGCGCTTCTGTTTGTCATTGTTTAGGGGGTTTCTTGTCAACCAAAGTTTTTATTAATGCATATATCCATGTATATTTTAATATCCTGAATGACAAATACTATAACTGATGGTTTTGGTTATGTTTGTACTGGCTTTCTTTGCTGTGAGTCATTATGCTGCATTTTTTTTGCTGAACTACTCAAATTCTCACTGGTAAAGTTCTGTGTTTGATGAAAAGTTGTCGTGAATGATACACGATTCTAGATAGAAGTTTTCACAATATTATATTCTGTAGTGCTGTGTTTGTGATTTACTTTTTATGGTAGCTGGCCCATTACGTGAGGGCAGAGAAGTTGATAGGAGTTAGATTGGGCACCTCTGAAAATCTGATCTGTTACAACACAGCCTTGGTATTACAATAGGATTAATATGGTGAGCAGGTTTAACAGGTCAATCTGGTTTTGAAAACAAATTGTTAATCTATTTATTTTAAAATTACACAAAATATATGTATTCCAATATGCACAGCCAAAAATCTTTTCAATTTGAAAGTCAGATAATTTAACTTAAATACATGTTTAATTTGTGATTTTATAATTGCATCATCTTCAATCCTCTTGTATTGTCTTGGAATTGTATTGTTGGATTGTTTTACACAAAAACAAATTATTGCAATAAATTTAAATTGAACCTGACTAGCGAAAATACCAAAATTTCAACTAAAAATTAAAGTTATTATTGAACTGGGATGATCAGTTTGATTTTCTTTTGATAATCTTTTTCTTTATCATAGGTAAGGGGGTTATTAAGTAATTTTTTTTTTTTTATTAATTCAATTAGTTTTTAAATTAATTTTAAAACGATAAAAGAGAAACAAATTGTAGTTAAGTTACTTATAATCTAATAGATATAAAGCATAGATGTTACTTCATCTTTTAAATAGAAAAATGTTTATCTAAATATTTCCATGGTTACAGTGTAAGCAGTCTGCTTTCACTAATGTTACTATAATACAAACTTTTCATTGTGGATTAAAATTTGTTGAATCATACAAGTTGGAAATTTATTAAGATATTTAAAAAACTAAAAAAGTTTTTAAAATATTTAAGACATATCTTTTATTCTGTAATGATTAACTTTTGTTTTTGTATTAAAGAGTTTTTTGTATTAAAGATTTTTTTTCTTTTTCTTCTACATCATCGGTTGTTGCTTTTTTCTAGAATCTTTTTCAATAATAGTAGAGAAGTGGCCTATATTTTAACCTAGGCTGGGCCTAAACATGTTCGATATAGTCACCAAATCTGTATAGTTATAAACATGTAAATTTTTCTGTAAAAAAAAACAAACATAAACATGTAAGTTTTTTAAGTGTTAGAGTTGTGAAGGAAATGTTTTTGCAAATATAGTCATTTGTCAGAGATTCTTGTTTCTGGGGCTTGTACCCAAACTGGTCAAATATGGTTTTAAATGACATTTTTCACTTTATATGAAAGACTTTGAAAATTTTTATCCAGCTGGAGTTAATTATTGGTGCCTATGAAATTAATTAATTTTTATTATTTTAGAAATATTATGGTTGGAATAAAAATTAAAAATTATTTTTGGAAATAATAATAATTAATAATTAATATTCAGTACCTCCTAAAATAATAATATTTTAGGAGGTACTGAAATTTTCAATTTTATATAATGATATATAATGATATCCCTCAACATTTGATGAAATGATTTAGTATATATTAGCATTTATACTAGCATACAAATTATTAAAATTTGGATCTCTCACACACTACGTTAAGAGTATCATGGTGGTAGATTAGAAATTTTCTTAAATTTGTCGCACGCAATGAAGGTGGTATCACAACTGAAAATGATGTTGTTCTCAAAACATTGATAAATGTAAATGATATAAATTGTGATTAAAATTTCTAATGGTGTTGATAAATTGGTGAAATAGCAGAGCTCCACAAAGTAGAGTTTAATGTTTATTAAAAAAAATTTTTTTGGAAGATTGCACCTGGTATATTCCTGATATAAATGTTGTCTATAATCATTTAAAATTTCTTTTCAAAAAGGGTTCTCATTGGGGATGGCTTGTATCCAAGGGATTTATGCGGAATTTTACGGCATCATAGCAGAATAATAAAAAAAATCGATTGACATAAAACTTGAGAATAATATTGATCTTTTTTGAACTGAAATGTATGCTTTATTTATTCTTCATATTAAAAACCTAAAATTGTGACCAGAAATTCACTGGAAGCATTTGTTAATAAGAGCCCACTAAATGTGATGTTCATTTGAGGTTTTCAGATATACCAAGTAAAGTTGAATGATAATTTATACCTCGTGGGATCTTGAAATTCAATGAAATTTTAAAAATCAAATAAACAGGCATGCACTAAAATTTTGAACATGCTGTATTTTTATTGGCTTTAGATACATTTTCCATTTGTTATTTTTGAAAACCAAGCTCGCATTGTTTCTCTCTCATTGACATTTAGTTTGTACTAAAGATTTTTCTAATATAAAAGTCTTCAAGTGAACACTACTGTTTATTTCATTTATAATGCTATTTCAAGATTGTGTTTATATATTCGGATTATAAATTATGTTTATTTTTTTTAAATTTATACTTTAAACACAAAAGTTGCAAATAAACCAGCAACGAGTAAGGCTTTAGAAGGTATGCTTGGGTCCTTACTGTAAAAATTATAAAATATATTCGGATTAAGCATAAAATTGCTTGTATACAGAAATAGGATTTTTTTTCAAAGAAAATTAAAAGCACTAAATGAAGGCCAATATAGTAAAGGACAAATGATATTCTTTTACAGGCATCTTTCATAGTTATCCCAAAGGTTGTAAGGTTGATTCACCATATATAAACCACCAATATTTCCTCAGGAAAACTGTCAATATGTAAACAAATGTCTTTTAAAATATTGTTGAAATAATTATTTTTAGGTAATCTTTCAATATAATAAACCATATTTAAAATATTTTGTAGTAAAAAATTCTTGGGCTTGCCATAATTCTTTAAAAATTTATTTCCTTAATTTATTTCCTTAAATTTTTTATTTAAATAGTGATATTTAATGTTATATTTTTAATGTTGTATATTATTTTTATACTATTTTTATATTGTTTATAATATTATTTAATAATATTATATAATATATTATATTATATATGCTTTTGATACTAATATAAGTATAGATGTTCTTGATATTGATAATAAGTATAAATCTTTTTAAAAATTTGCATTAAAATTTTTCTATATTGACTTTTTTCAAGCATGTTTAGTTTCTTTTCTCAACCATGCAATTGCTTAAAGCCAAGGTGTTAACTTTTTAAGTTAGGTTTTTGTAAAAATAGATTAATCCAAAGAACGATATTGTTATATTAATTTACCTTTTAGAGACATAACAAATCATTATCAAATATGTCAAAATGATTGGTGATAGAATGTTTGAAAAGTTTATTGATCAAATAAGATATCGGAAGGACATGCAACGTTACCTAATGGCTGGTACATTATTATTTGCTTTAGGCTTTCTGATTTATATGTTTGATGCAATCCCATACACGAGCAGTGAGGTAAGGACTGTAACAAAATCTTTTTCATCTGTTTGTCCAGCAATAGATTATTCTCATCACTTAAAACAAAAACAATTTTGTCAATATAACCCAAGATATCCTATATCTAGTCAGAATTATATCACACAAGGTGTGCAGTATAAAATAGGAGTTATAGCAGATTTGGATGAAGAGAGATCAAGAGTAACTGGTAAATCTAATACGTGGCAAAGCTACTTTAAGACTGGAAATTTGCTTAAAAAAGATGATGGTAGTTATACCGTACAGTGGTTGGAAAGTGTTACGTTGAAAACCCGATTTAATGAAAAGGGCCGGGGCTTGGAATTATCTGAGTTGTGCATATTTAATAAAAAGATCTACTCAGTAGACGACCGTACAGGAATTGTGTATCAGATATTAGATGGGAAAGCTATACCGTGGGTAATTTTGATGGATGGAGATGGTAATACTGACAAAGGTTTTAAATCGGAATGGATGACTGTAAAAGATGGTGTTTTGTATGTTGGTGGTTTAGGTAAGGAATGGACGACAACAAATGGTGATTTTCTTAATTATAATCCATTATTTGTTAAAAGTATTGACTCTTTAGGAGGCGTTGTCCATCATAATTGGACAGAAAATTATTTAAAGATTCGTGCTGCAGTCGGGATTACATTTCCTGGGTATATGGTCCATGAGGCTGTCATGTGGAGTAGTCAGCACAAACGATGGTACTTTTTACCGCGTCGCATGTCCAAACAAAAATATGATGATGTTTCAGATGAACGGCGGGGGACAAATATCTTGATATCTTGCAAAGAGGATTTTACTGATGTGAAATTCACATATGTTGGTAATTTGGATCCCACACATGGATTTTCATCTTTTCGATTTATACCTGGGACAAAGCAACAACAAATTGTCGCACTAAAAACAAAAGAAGTCGAAGGAAACATTAGTACATATATTATGGTTTTTGATTTAAATGGTAATGTTATTATGCCAGAGGAGTTTTTAGCTGCAGATAAATTTGAAGGAGTTGAATTCCTTTAACAAGGTTTTTTTTGTGTTTGAAGTTCCAAGTTTTTCACAGGGTTGGCTCAAGAAAGCATATTTTTCAATCTGCCAAATATCTTTTAAGTAATGCTTTTCCTTTTCATGATTTAGTGTTTTAATAGGATTCACTGATGATTGTCTTGTTAATAGGATTCACTGATGATTGTCTTGTTAATAGGATTCACTGATGAT
>JAUZNK010033973.1:0-18331 GCA_035046665.1 Euphysa ruthae
TATATATATACATATATTTATAACTACTTACTGCAGTGTCGCATTATATAAAAATAGTACAAGTTTCGGTATATTCACATTTTCGGTACATTACATATCTTTTTTCTTTTTCTTGTTTTTTTTGTTTATTTATTCACCATAATGGCGGGAGACCATCGAAAGTCGAATTTGTTGAAGAATGACTGACTACCCACAGCAGGGCTCGAACCGGAAATTTGGCGCATGTAAAGCGTATGACCTACTTCAGGGCCTCATACCGACAAAAATTCAATAGGGATATGACATACCGTCAAAGCTAGTCAAAATTTGTGTTTATTTACCTTATATACTAATTAATATCCAATAAGGAAATTCTTTAGGTTAAAGTTCAGCTAACTAAAAATTTGCTAAAAAAGTTGAAAATGATTGGTTTCTAAAAATAAATTATAATTAAAATACTTACGAAAAGTAACAGAGTAATATATTTTTGTAACTATGCAGCATAGTGACAGCAACAAACTTTTCAAAGAAAAAAAAAAAAAATGATGCATATAGAATTTAAAGTGAATTTAACAGCAGGATGAGGGCAATTAAGAAACTTTTAAAAAAATTAAAAGAAATTAGTTTTGAAACTTCCCAATGCTGCCAAATTATAAAAATTTCGCCTATGTAGCCAATGCCACCATAAAAATATTCCTCTGAGTTGCTTGAATATCGGATTACTATGTTCGAAATAGTTGTTTGTGTAAACACGTTTCGCCAAATCCAAGAGCCTTTCCGTGTGGGCACGTTTATTTTATTCTTCTATTTTTTCGAAATCTTTTTCATCTGGGATATAAGGAGATAGAGACCAGCAACATCATCTTTTACCCATACTAAATCATCGCGAACCATATTAAATCATCGCGACCCATATTAAATGTAGAGAATAATTTATATGCGCAACAATTTTTCGATCGAAATTATGAACGAATTTTCAATTTGCTAAACGTAAAAATTTAGTGCAAAGCAAGCGGACAAGATCTCAAAAATTGAAAAAAAAAAAAAAAAAAAATTTAAATAATCTAAACACAAATTTCGCTAAAAGTTTACTGATTCTGTCAAAGCTAATAATTGTCAAACAATCAAAAGAAATTCCTCTATCAAACCTAATCAATTACAATCAAGATAAATCAACTAACTTGTTACCGGAAATAATTTCTGCAAAGCATAATAACGACTTTCTGCAGAGAAAATAATTTTTTCTATATATTCTTTAAATTTTTAAATATCGAAGAGATTTCATAGGACTTATGAGAATGCTGCTAATCAATATAATATTGAAATTAATATGCTAATTAATAATATGCTAATTAATATTGAAATTAGTTTTTACAATAAAATTAGTCTCATTATCTTTTATTTCAGTAAACCTCTCTTAAGCAAGATTTGTAGATAGTAACAAATAATACCAAATAGTAACCAATATAGATTAACAGTTCATGTTAATATTATTAAGATAACATAATTTACTGAATTGAGAGAATCCCCTGTGGTATGTGCGATGGAAGTGAGGTCACAGAATATTGATGAATATTATAAAGCATATTACTTATATAACAAACATTTTCGACTTTACGAATAATTTTTAAAAGCTTTAACAAAATAACATGATTGCAAAAAAAAAAAAATTATTCGTGAAAATATTTTCATCAAAACAACTACGCTTATTCTTTAAAAATGCAAGCTTGAAAAAATTTTATTTCAAAGTGTGACAGCTAAAGAAAACCAATTTTTATTTTGAAGTGTGACAAAATTTTTAAAAACAGTGTCAGTTATTTAAAGCGTGGCGGTTTTTATTCAAGTTGCGGCAACTATTTCATAGCGTGGCGGGTCTTATTTTAAAATTTGACGCCTAATTCACTGTATAAATTTCAACATTTATGAGCAATAAAGTAACGCTAAAACGCTATCTAACAGCTAAAAACTCAACCTAACAACTAAAAACTCTACCAAACAACTTAAAACTTTACCTAACGGGTAAAAAACGACAGCTAAAGCGCTGATAAAAATTACTGATAAAAATTTTGATGAAAATTTCATGAAGCTAGTGTCATTTTACAAACAATAGAATTTTTTGGATTAATCCAAGGAAGGAATAAAGCATTCAACATGGAAAACCATTTACTTTTATGCACTGTACCTTAATCTAGATGTTCTGTAGTAAGTAAAACTGCTTATAACACATTTAATTTAAAACAAGAGTGTGTTCCTACAGAATTAAATAAATGATGCCGTTAATATTTTTTGAGGAAAATAGAGTGTTTCTAGAACTATCGTAAGAATTTTGAGCTTCTTTTAGTTGTTATTCTACAATATAAAAAATTTTTTTAAAAAAAATTATCTGTCGAGTAATGAGAATGCAGATAAAATAGCCTCAAGTAAAGCATTTTATCCTTTTTTGTCCATAGAAATACTTCTAAATAAGTGGCAAAGGTGCTACATTTCTGCAATGGGAAAGCGATTGTTGATACAGGACCAACAAGGTTGAATGTACGTTTCTGAATTCGGTCAAGAAGGTGTAGACAGACAGCAAATAATTCGGTTGAAGTTAGCAGTAAAGTCGAATGGTAACCATATAGACATAATGTGTACTCTCAAAAAGTGGCCAACGCGGAAGAGAAATCCAACCATGCCAGTAGACTTTGCAATAAATTCATGGTAAGAATTCCAAGAGAAGTTATTTCTGAACGTTTGACTTAATAATCGAATTAGTATAGATTCACTGAGTTCACAACCATTTATCAACACGGAGGGAAGAAAAGGCACCCTAAAGCGATTTATGGAAAGAAGCTTCGTGTTTGAAAAACGGTGTGACACCAAACATTTTTCACTCGATTCAATAACAATGTGATTATGAACATTTATCAAATCAGCTGCTTTTCAACTTTATTGAAACAATTTTATAATTCCATAAAAATTAGTACAAAGTAAAACTATCCGAGCAGCAAACTTGCAAAGAATGCTATCAGATAGATTTTTATAACAGAAAATTAGAATAAAACTGGGACCAAGGATAGAATTTTGATTAACACCAGAATTTATAGAAATACAGTTTAAAGATTGACCATCGACTACCAACTTGATTTCTTAGCCTGATATGAAAAGAAAAACAAAAAAAAATGAATCTAACTAAAACCTTCACCAGAGCTACCACAAGAATTGACCTTACATTTCCAGAATGCCACACGTTTTCGAACGACTTCGAAATTTCGAGCGCAATCTTCCTTGTTTCATTGCAAACACCATGAAATTTAGCTGTGGATCTACCAGAACGAAAACTATACTGATGATCAGAAAAGGTATTTAGCGTCTTTAAGTGACGAGTAACTATGAGTTATTTAATGATTTAAAGACCATACCTATGATTGAAAAGAATCTTTTATAAGGTAACGTCGCTCTCCAGAGCTTCTTGAACACTTAAAACAAGAAGGAAAACAGAATTTATCAGCATACTTCAAGAAATCCTTCAGAGAATCGGAGAAAATTTTGGAAGGACTTTCTTAGTAAAATTAGTGAAATTTCATCTCTGATAGTAGGTTTAGAAGGATGGAAAGCAGCTATAGCGTATTCAACAGCTTTTTTTGTTATGTTGAGATGGGTCATGTAAGTGTAAGTCCTAGGTAGAAAGTCAGGTCATATATGGCCTGAATCATCAAGAGTGGAGTTATTGCTCCACATCTTAATAAAAAGTTCTTCCCTATTTCCAGTAGATGTAACGATCTCAGGTCTATTGAAGAAAAAAGGGAACAAAGACATACTTTTATTTGTAAAACTCCTATATACAGCCTTAGCACGAGCATTTAGGGTTCTCACTTTCTCATTTTATGTTTATTGCGGACACTGGTCAAATGATGCCTGCTCTAATCAAAACTATATTCGCTGAAGAATACGAAGATAATGGTTATGATAAGCATTGTGATCAAATTTGCAAAATAAATCATAGAATCCAGTACAATTTTAATTACCATTTTCGAAAAGGAATATAGAACTCAATGCCAATATGATAAACAGTTTCCTCAGCAGATTCCACATGTTTTTAAAACTGTTTCATTTTGGTTTTAAGTTTACTCGTTATTGCGTTATTGCGTAGATAGAAATATCATTCATTTCGAAGTTACATGCTGGTACTGCCTTTTCCTTTCTTTTTTTTTTTTGATTTCAAAGAAATAAAAAAGTGAAAAACATATCAGATCCTTATCATGCCATATCTTCACCTCCACAAATGATCCCACTTGCTGCTCCTCCTATCCCATCTCCTATTCAAAGATAAATTTCTCTACCTTATATACAAAGACGAAGAGAATCAAATAGAATTAGCCATGCAAGGAGAAGAAAGCAGATAAATGCTCTAGCCTGCAACATTGGAATTGATGGTGTAAGATACATTCTTCCTGACCCTATCTATCTAGGCGCAATGAACCAGGTATGTAACATTTGCAATACGCTTAAATTTAATGCTGAAAATCGATTATAATGCTACCATAACACAAAATGTGTTAAGTTAATTTTATAACCACTGGCGCTATTTCCTCCAGAGTTGTATGATTTAATTACAGGCAATAGCAATGGTAGGGCTACGAATGTAAATTTTCAAAAAATCATTCTTAACTACAACGCGTTATTTATTTGCTTATTTAGGAGTAAACATTGCGCCACTACCAAAATATGGGCTTTAATGATTTAGAGTCTGTGGCCAAATTTGTCTGACCTATTTGAACCCGGATAGCTCAGTTGCTAAGAAATCCCAAACATGAGTTGGTTCTGGGTTCAAATCCGGGTATCGCCCACTCAGCGTATGAGTAGAATTCGACTCGTTGCAAAATTTTATGGTTGTCCAACTAAGTTTTTATTAACGGTTAGCTCAAATGGGAGCTCTAAGTACACCAGAAGCAAACCCGTGGACCATTCTATAAAATCTAAGCTATCTGTTGGCCCCACATTAAACGATTCAAAAACGTTGTAAAAAAATTTGAATTTTACATTTTTTGTCATAATGTTGGTAATTTATGACCAAACTATAACACAACCCCAAATTATGATGAACAATATTGTTATAATACTGATGCAGCTCTAAATTTTAAAATGCAATATCCAGGTAATGATTATAACATTCCAGCATTTACTAAATAATTGTTTAGATTGTAGATACGTAAACGCATCATTCTTTATACCGCCAAATTTTTTATACCGCCAAAAGGAAACCATATTTATTTTATATAGCAAGAGTGTTAAGCGTTGAACTGCGCAGATCACAAACTGAAAACATTAATGGCATGTTTTAAATAAAATTAAAAAAATATAGACGCCTGTCAGTATAAATACTTGGAAATTCCCACACAAATTATTTTAAAAAACTATAAATGGAACACCAGAAAAAGAGGGGTTGATAAAACAATTGCCGCAATGTTTCGAGTCAGACTTGCTCAATATGAATTAAATTTTCTTCGTCTTTTGTTATTATTATAAAATATATCTAAGAACCATCCTATTTATAAATAAAAATTAAAAATAGAAAATGAAAAACAAAATAAAAATAAAATAAAAAAACGAAAGGGATAGGAAAATACATCACAAATAGAAAAATATGATTTGGTTTAAGCTAAATTAAAACTATTTTTTTTTTCATTTTGTTTTTACTATGGAAAATTTCTTAAGTTTTTGGGTTGACACCACCTTGATTTGTTGTTTCGTAATATACTAAACAATAATCAAAATAAATATGGAGATTCCATGTTAGCCAAGATTCGTACATGAATATTCCTCGTCAGTCCGCGAACGCACACGAAGAACTAATCTTCCTCGACGGTCAGCACAATTTGTTTACACTTGATTTCGAGCCTATGTAAACCCATAAAATCTCTAGGACTGATCATTGTAACTAGCCTGATTATGGGAGCAGTTTGTCTCCCGAAACGTCGCTCAATAAATATTGTAACTCATTTTAATTTTTCTATTTATAATAATTAAAATTTTATAAATTATTTAACCGTGAACATCACAGCATCGATTCCATTTAGTAGAAAGATAGTCTTATAAATACGGTTTCTCAGTACGATGTAGAATTTAGGCATTTTAAATCGCCAGCAATTTTTTTTTTTTAAATTTGTAATTCTATCTTTGTTTTTGTTATATATATATTTTTAAAGAGAAAAAACTAAAAACTAATATGAGCAAAGCTAAATAGTAAAGTCACTACTGAACTGCAAACGAAAACATCATAAATCTATATATAAAAAAAAAAAATACCTTTTTCACACCGTATCTTGATATTACCTAAAAATAAATTTCAAAAATCTCAAAACAACAAGTATTCAAGTCTTACTGTACGCAATATTCCAATAGAGATGTTTCAAGGAAGATGATGGAAACGATGGAAATGATACTTTTATTATTACTATTATTTAAAGGAAAAATATATGAATTATATCCTATTTATAAACTATATTCTATTTCATATGTTAAATTTTGCTTCGTTTATTAAAAAATTAACTTGTATTATTTTTCATTTTATTATCGCCATAGTTTTTCCTGACACTAAAAACGATTTACGATATTAGTCTGTGGTGGAAATTTTTGGTTTATAGTAGCTTTTTGTCAAGCGTTTGAGATGTTTTTCTAAACCAGAGTTTGTGGATTTAAATCCGATTTGGATTGATACTGAGGCCTTATTCATAAGAACGCATTTAACCGGCATCGAATTAAATTGTATTAAATTCGACATAAAACCGCATTAACGTTTTTTGATTCATAAGTAAAAATATCTACTGAATTCAATTCAAAAATCGAACGATCGAACATCATAACGTAGAAAATTATTTTGTGTCGCAATTTAAAATGGCAAGCGCATAGCAAGCGTGTACAGCTCTTGCGTTGTTTAAACAAATGTACTTTATAAATATTTTGAAGAGAAAGAACAAGAAACAAATGAGGGACAATCTAGTCATGATCCAGTATTTGAAACGTCAAAAACAAGAGCAAGCAGTTTTAATTATTAAAACTTTATTGGAGTTAAATGTGTACATGAAACCAAATTTTGTCCGATCATGAAGAAGGTTTCAAAGAAACAATGGTAACTGGTGGAACCATGCATGGACAACATAAAACGATACCTCCAATCTATACAAAAAGATCACTGAAGACGAGATTATCCCTCAAGTTGGGTAATAGATCCAACTACCCTGTCATAGTCGGAAATTTGGCTTTTCAGTTAAGACCATGGCTTTTAAAGCCATATACTAATTCCAACCCCAGCAACGTTATTTTAACTATCGCCTGTCAAGAGCAAGAGTGGTGACAGAAGGGTCTTATGGGCAGTTGAAAGGCAGATGGCGTTTGTTAGGGCGAAAATGTGAAAGTAAGAAAAAAAACTTGAAGATTTTAGCCCTTGCTTGCTAGGTTCTTCATAATTTGTGCATCGAGTTAAAGGACACAACCCCTAGACAGTGGGACTTATCAAAAGATGAACGTAGAACCCGAGAAGAAATCAGGACGTACTTCAGATGCGAGATTGTTCGAAAACAAACGACAAAAGTAAGGAGGCAGGGGTGTTGAGAAATGTTCTGAAAGAACAATTTTGGGCTGAAAAACAGTCTTTATAAAAAATAAAGATAAATTTTACAACATTGTTTTTTTATTGAAAATATTTACGTTAATATATATATTCTTTCAAATATTTTCTTCCTGTAAAAAATTTGTTCTCCAGGGCTTGAACTTGAGCTATCACTTCTGGGATACTGATGTTGCAGGGGTGGACTTGCAAATCTGGACATGTACTGAAAACCGTAGGCGTAGTGTTGCGGTTGCTGTGTTTGATGTGGACTCAAGCCACCTAAAATTTGCATCATTTGCAACTGGGCGTTGCACTGCATCTGCATAAGGTTTCTCTTGTGTTCTCTGGCACGTTCGTTATCTTCACGTACGAGCTCTACCAGGTCTTGTGAGTCTTCTTTTTTAAGATAACTGTTGAGAGATGACACTGTAGATTTTAAATCCTCTTTAAGGATTGTAGCTTTTTTCGTCTTTTTGGTTGGAACAAATTTTTTTCATTCACATCATTTTTACGCTTTAAACCTGAATTTTCAAATTGATTTTCACTTTGATTAACATTATCTTCATCTTCGCGCTCCCTTCGTCTTCCTGTTCATTGTTGTCATTATTTTTGAATCCAGGTTCGATAGCTTGCTCGTATTGGAACGAATCTTTCGTAGAAACTAGGGCATATAACTGAAAAAACCACGATCCTAGTCCCTTTTCCTCGACGAAGTTCTTGATGCCTGAAGAAGTCTTTTGTAAAAGGCTGACTTTTTTGTATTATGACACACAACTTTTAAATTTTACTCTAATCTGTTCGAAAGAAAACGGAAATGAATCATTATACAGTTTGTTTAGCTCTGCGATGACTTTTGGTCATTCGGCAGTGGCAGATTCAATTCTTCCGATATTTTCTTACAAACACACTTCGAACACATAGCCAAATCAAAAATCTAAAAACTCCGTTTTGTGTTTACATTTTCAATGTTTATATTCTAGAATTACGAACATGCCCATATATGGAAAAGATACCATTCTACTGTTGGTATTAAAAACAAATAGCTTTAATTCGATGCGATTGAAATGTGTATGAATCCAAGTCGAATTTCAATCGAAGATTTGGTACACTCAGCCGAATTAACGATGTTTATTTTGATTAAATTAATAAGTGGATTCGTATGTCGCATTTATCCCGCATTTAATAGGCACATAGTTTTTTATTATCGATGATTTAATTCGATGCGGAATAAATGCGTTCTTATGAATTAGGATTGAAGCAAATATAACTTCTTAAGTCTGAATGTAGATATTTATTTGATTTTGATACGTGTAAATTTCAGCCAGCAGACAAAAGAACAAAAAATAAATAAATAAACAGAGACAAAAGGGGAAATAATAAAATGGAAATAGCTATTTTTAGATTTTCGTAACAGGAAGTAAATTTCGCTAAAAACACCACAAGGATTCAGGGCTCGCAAAATAAAGCATATAAAATGATTAAGATTGCTTTGTAAACGGGAGTACAAATAAATGAGGACACAAAGGTACATCTTTTACAACATTCGGTTTATAAGGTGATTAAAATTATTATTAAAGACGGGAGTTCATCATTGACAGGTATATAAGATAATATAAACTAATGCTAGAAACGTGGGTAAAAGCAGTTAAGGATGCAGAAAGGGTAAACGGTTTAATACATAAAATATATAAAAAATCTGTTGTTAAAAACAAGTTGTAAAGAATCATGAAAAGTTTTATGATTTATGTCCTGCAGTGCATAATATGAAGAAAATTATAACTGGAAATGAGAACACAAGGAAGGGCTTTGATAGCGATATAAGGTTATAGAAACTAACGTTGCAAACGGGGGTACAAGTAGTAACGGACACTGAAAATGTAGAGGATAAAAGCCATAAATTTTGTAAGTTAGGTTACACTTAAATGATTACATTTTGTTTTAAGGGAACATTCAATTAGTATGTAACACTGAAAATTTCCATTTTAAACCACCACCCCCCATGTTACGCTTCGTACAGTTTTGGGTTGGCACTCTATAGCGTTTGGTAATGCTTTGAGTGCCATACCATCCTACCCTTAGGCATTTTTTATGACGAGTAAGGGAAATTCCTAGGAGCCATATGAGTCATAATATGAAGAGAGTGGCGGGCTTGTCAATCTCATTCAATATATACATACTCACTGTTCTCTGTGTGTGATGTTACCAAAACAACATTACCGCTGAAAACATGTGTGCAATGATTAAAAGAGAAAACGGCATAAAGTAGTTTTATTTGGAGTTACGTAAAAGAAGCTATCTGCCACGCTCCCTCCCCTGTGATTTTTCGTAACACTCAGTCTAGAAAATGGTTGGAGAATCGATAAATTGACAGTTTAATGGAATTATATTTACTTATTTTACTAGAGAGATTTGACATAGATCTTTATATGTTGATTTTAGGGTGAATTTTTAATTAACCATGCTCACTATAGTCTAAAGTAATAATTATACCTTAGCTATAGCTAAATATACGAAGAGCGATAGCAGTGTATTTGAAAGCAATACCAAGCTAATATCGGCAGTGCTCATACCAAGTCCACCTAAAAGGAATAATAAACCAAGGTTTTTATGCTTTAGATATTTATGACAGCTGAATTGATTTTTTGCAATATTAAAAAACTTAGTGGAGTTAATCAAGATAAACTTATACCTAAGAGAAAAAAAAAACAAAGCTGTAAAAGAATAAATAGGCTTATGATTATTCGACTACACACTGTGATGTCATAATTGCGACGTAGTTATTGTGATGTCATCATCAGTTTAATAAATTTTTAATAAAAATAAATATTTACTAAATTTTAAGGATGTAGAGGCAAAAACCGGTAAAAGCTCATCATAGCCATTTATAGGAACAGTATACAACAGGCATCCGAAAGCACATAAATGGAACATTTTCGATCTAAAAAATTAAATACAGCAGCTAATTAAAAATAATTAAAATTCTGCTTACTGATGAAACTTAACAAAAGCTTTAATTCAATTCTTTAATTAAGCACATCGAATCATATTATATCATATCATATGAATCATATCAGGGTACTTAGCAATATATTATTACGTTTCCACAAAATTATACAACAGTTTATAATGTATCACACTTTTTTTATTTCGTATTATTTTTGAAATATCGAAGACAAAATTGTCATTTAATCTGTGATATTATTTATGATTCAAATGAGGATTCCAACAACTCGTTGTGGATCTACCAAGAACATCGAACACAAATAAGATGTACCACGATAACACCCATGTTGATTTTCTTAAAAGGTTATATGTATGCTAACTCCTGTAATATTACTTCTGTGTCAGTGTCAAAAAAACCAGAAACTGTGTTTTCAGCTGGGCTATGCGGACTTTAATCGTAATTGCCCCCAATTACTAGAGTAACACCTTGGCGTTTGTTACAAAAAAATTTGTATGATTGATTACTGGTTTGGCATCATGATTATGGATCCATTAGTATGACTACATGAAACTGTGATGACAAATGAATGTTCCTATAAAAACATATTACTGACAAAGAAAGTAAGAAGCTATGCATTAAGCCATTTAGTCACATACGGCAAGGTCGCTATGTCTAAATACATACGTATGTGTACAGATAATAATTATTTAAGACTTGTTTCATCTTAAATATTTTCCTTTTCCATTTCAATATAAAGATAACATTTGAAAGCTTTCATATTTTATCATGTTTCCTAAAATTCAGTTTTTTATGTTTTATAGCTTTGGGAAATAAAAATATACGATATCTAAATAATTCAAGCTTTTTTATAATTATTTGTTGCTTATTTTCTCACCGAAATCATTCAGAGTTGTTTCCTTAGTAATTTCTTAAAAGCCTTTTGCGAACTTCACTGCAAAAATAACAGTGAAAGTAGATTGACTTTTTAAATTCTAATATTTGAACTGCAAAGCGGAATTTAAAGTTTTAAGAGAATCTTATTTCAACTTACGATCTCTGAAGCTGATCATAACTACTCACAAAAGTGTTTGATGCTTGGCATCTATCAAACATAACACAAAAATAATGTCGGCTGAAATTTAACAACAATAATCAAGTATCAAAGCAGAGTTATGAAATGAAGGTTCTACTTGATTTAAAGGCTTTAACACAGGGTAGAAAAGACTTGTTTTAAAAAGAACTTCAATTAGATTAAATGTCACAAAATGCATGCTGGGAATGACAAAAAAAAACAAGCTTGTCATGCAAGGATTTAAAACCAAATAAAATAGACTTGTTTTAAAAAGACCTTCAATTAGATGAAATGTCATGTTTGAAATCACAAAAAACAAAGGCAATATTTCGATAATAATTCCAAAAAAATAATATTTATAAGACAATTACTTTATTAATTACTTTATTAATTACTTTATTAATGATAGATAAAGAAATGATAGCTTGGCTTAATTACTCATGGGAAGTCCGCCCAATCGCTTCCATTATAACTTAGGCAGCAGCATACTCGATTAATTCAATATCTTATTTGAAAGTAAAATCCTCTTAAACATAATCCCTTCCTGGAAATTTTGATATACAAGAAAAGTACACTGGATATTTAGATAATTGTTAAATCCACAAATTTCGTTTGAAGTGAAATATATTAATGATGTGCATCATAGCATTGCAACAAAGCATACACGATTTTCCATGTAAGCTCCTACCGACCAAATTAACTGAATGTATATTTCATTAAAAAAATTTTTTTTTTTTAACGAGCGATGAATGATTTAACATATATTTCCTTTGATGAGCAAATTTAATTTTGCGAATCGTGAAATGCTTCAATTGCCAATGTCGCCATTAGCGAAACTAAAACCTCTCAAATGTTGTCGATTTTGTCTTGCGTAAAATTAATTTTTTGCAAAATCAATTTTTTAAAGAACTTTTAGCAAAACTTAGGTTTAATAAGACATTGCGTTCGCAAAATTTCACCGACTTTCCAAGTCCGCCTTCGACTCAAAACTCATAGTTTGATAGAAATGCTGTCATAAAATAAAGGGTTTTCGCCTGTTGACAACCCCGCCCCTCCATTACATGTTTTACATTATATAGTAACATTGTATGGTCTCTTTATTTCAGAATTAATATATTAAGAGTGATGATAATCAAATTTATGAATTTTTTATCTATTTAACTATGAAAGCATTAGTTATACACAAATCGTACATAATTACTTTATCTGAAACTTTATCTTTTGTGGCATTGTCTAATGTTCAAGGGCCTACATTTTCTGGTTTCAGCATTCATTGTACGTCTCTACACCGGATATCAGTCTTATTTCATTGGAATTAGTTTTCTTTGATGGGACGTCAGCATTCTCACTTGTATAACTGTATCAACGATCTTTGATGTCCTCTTATATGCCTAGGAATCACCTTAGAACGTATGGAACAAGTTCAACATACAAACAGATAAAAAGCTTGTTATACCTTCTAAAACTGCCTCAGCTTAAACTTCTACTCCGACTAGCTCTTCGGAAGGTTGCACGGGAAAACTCGTATAAAAGAACACAACAATGAAATCAAAGATGTTGGACGATGCCTTGTTTCAATTCTGATGGGAAGAAGTATCTGAATTTGGCACCTTTTCAAACGAAAAGATCATTGAAGCTGTTAAAAAGCAACAACAACCAAACACCACAGTTCAGCTTACTTAAAATATACGACAAACTAAAGATTTAAAAAATATGGAAGTGTGCCAGTAAAAAAGTTTCAACGAGTGCTGCTAAAAAATCTCAGAAAGATTTTCCAGGGTTGAAAGGAAGCCCTTGACGGAGTGAATTTCAAAAAAAATATTAAAAAAAAAAAAAGAACTGAAGAAAATAAAACTGAATTCCCCAAAACGACATATGATTGTGGGGAACGTCCAATAGGTCTCTAACTATGGTCATGTATAAGAAGTTTTCTGTCCTTAAATACTCAAAGGATGGTAAACCTAATCAAGTGACTCGTTAAATGCTAAAGTATTTGGATACGGTTGCCTTGTAAGCGATTGGAGTCCTCTCTAGGGCTGCTAATAAAATTTGGATTTTTGGGTTAGAACCGCTTTTGGATGTTATATATTTTTATTTTATGGTATTGTTAATATGTAAAATAAAGAAAATATCTATGATATGTATATTTTAAATCATGTAGTACAAAATAAAACATTTGTTGCCAAACAAGGGTCGTATGTGAACGCCAGTGTGTGCGGTGCAAGCCACCTGTATTGCTATTTTTAAGTTTGAGTGCCCTATAGTTGTGGTTAAGAATGTTGATAGATATTCAGAATTACAAGTATCAAGAGTAGGAGATTAGTAAAAGTATGGATTTTATATTTTTTTTAAGATAGAGTGCGGCACAGTAAGTTCAGCTCTAAAAGTTTGTAGACGTTTTGGAAGATCCCGCCATTAGTTTATTATAAAGGGATGTCCATTAAAATAAAATAAGTGTACTGGTTAAAAAAATTATCTCCATCTCCCGTTAGATTATATCAATTATCTCAGAAAAAACATAGCTATAATAAAAAAACGATTGTTGAACAAATGAAGGGTGCTTAAATCCTGACTTAGTTTAATGCAATTCATTCTAGGTACAAACCTGCTACACTAATTATTTGGAAAAGTGGAGGAGCTGAGAATGCTTCGATAGCAATAACCACCACCAAAGCCTTGATCACAAAAAGCTAAAGTTCAAACCTGCCACCTGGGCAAAAATCATTTAATAATGGTTTTCGATGAATTGATGATATCTATAGGTACCCAAATAGAGTCACTGTATACCCACGAAATTGTTTATTTTGTCGAAAATCTTGACATCATACATTCACTAGTTGTTAATTTGTAGCAAGCGCCGTCAGAGTTTGTTTAAGGCTCCCGTATACCATGGCACAAAGAAGAGCCTCTACCATTGAAATTGTTGTGTCTAGTAATATACGATCCAAAATGGTAATGTTTACATGTGCCGATGAAATCAATAAACGACGGAAAAACTGAGCGTAGAGTTCGCCAAGTAGATTTTCTTTCCTTTTTTGTATTTAATGCTAATCATTTTCTTATAAAAATATGTCTAACAAAATCATCAATGAAATTTTTATTTAGTTTCTTATTACGCAAAAAATTTTACTGACATCATGAAACAATTTAATACCTATTATTCCATCGTGTTTACAAGGCATGGTGTTTTCACTGTTGAAAAACGAAAATTAAGAAATGTCGCATTATTTCAGTCAGAATCTTGTTGTAATGTTGAACACTTGAAAGTTACACAGCATGAAAAAGATGGAAGCTTAGTTTGCATTGTTAATTTTAATAGCAGTGTTGTTATTCATTCATTCATTTAACATTCATGTATTCATGTAACACTTACATAGTTTAATACTCTAATAAAAACCAACACAATTTAAATATATATAGATATATATATATACCTATATATAAGTTCTAAAATTTGATAAGGTTACCAATAGATAAAGAAACGACATAATGTACATTTGCATGACGTATAGATCATAGCCTTAGCAGTTGATTTATATCAAGACAACGATTTTGAGCTTTACTAACTAAAGTTTTAAAAATAAATGAATTTGTTCCATAAGTAGAAGTTCTCGCAGGTGGGAGTTTCAAAATAAAGCGGTTCCTGAAACGACATTATTGTACATTTTTTACAGGAAAGCTTTCCCACATTAGTTCGGTATTTATTTTTTGATAGATTTATATAGCTCTTACATTAGATTCTGTAGATGTTATGCATGGACACTGACTGTTTTTCGAAGAGAAGCAATTCCTCAAAATTAAGAACGAAGTTATTGTGGAATATCCGTAAAGCTCGTTTTTAAACCCGGTGGATTAATTTATAGTCAGTTTTTTTACAAAACAATTTCAAAGGTCAATAAAAAAAATATATAACAATTTACAAAGGTTCTCGTTAGGTAAAATATCCAAATAACTTAACAAACAAGAAAGTTTTTTATTTGCAACTGTACATAATTTACGTATATGCTTCGAAAATGTCGGCATATCATCAATAATATTTCCTAGAAGTTCAACTTCATTATCAATACATATATATCTTTACAGCATGTATTAAAAGACATATGCGAGGTTTTCATTTCCAAGAATATTTTTTGAAGCTTTGTAGGGTTTTTTGCCAAAGAGTTATTTTTAATACATTTCCGAAGTCTGGTAAGGTATTTAGATAGACGGTATCAAACTTATTCAAAATTTAAATAACAAGCATTAAGTGTATTATTATTTGCTGCAAGGTGCAAACATAGGATTCTAACTCACAAAAAAAAAAAAAAAAAAAAAAAAAAAAAAAAAAAATTTTTTATTTATATTATATAGAAAGCTTAAAAGGGAGCCATGTAGAATAACTAATACGGTGTTTTAGCCACTCTCCAAACGTCGAAGACAACTTAACAATTTCTTTCCTTGATTGGAAGTAACATTTTATGAACCGCAACCTTTTTTCTGAAAAACCTTATGCAGGTAGTTTAGCTAGCAGGAGATTATGTGGGATGCAATCATAAGCCTATGATAAGTTTATTAAAATGTTCCCTATCATACCTTTCTTGTCGAGACAGTTATGCCACTTATTAATAAGAAACAAAGAATGCTCTGATGAGAAGCCTTTACGATATCCGCAAAGAAGTTGAGAGAGTTTAACATTGAAGAATCGGGTTATGTGAAAAAAAGTCCTTTTTATCATAGACCTTCGTTAGCGTACTAAGATTACTGAGTGAATGAGTTTTTATGTTTAATGTGGGAAACCAACAAATTTCCGAGATAATAGTTCCAGAAGGGCCTAGGTGGCAGGTCTTAGAGTACATAGAGCGCCCATTCGCGCCTTCGAAATTCGCTTAGCCAAACAATCCAAAAAAATTGTGCTAATGTTGCATTATGCAATGAGTTTTGCTCCAAAACTCAGATACAACATGGAAAAAAATTTTCTGCCATAGGTGGGAGTCGAAATCGTAACATACGTTTAAAACATAATATCACTGTGCCGACTGTACTCTTTGGAAGATTGAGCACATTTGATGATAGTATTAGATCAGTCACAATGGAAAATCATCACTACCTTTTTCAGCTTAATGATGATGTATATACTGGTTTGGGTTAGATATTGGTAGAGCCTTAAATGTTATTTAGGTTCACCTTAATCATCGGATGAGATTCCGAATTTAAATGTGGTGACGTAAAAAGGTGATATGTAATAAAAGGAAATCAAAGGCAAATACTCAAAGTCGTCGTAATATTAACAAAATAGTTATTATACATCTGAGCTACTCTCTTTTGGTCAGAAATAGCATTACTAATTCCAAGGAGAAGAATTATTTCTCTATTATTAAGTGTTTATTAAAAACATTGGGTTTTCATATCTCCCAAAAAGATTTCAGACCCTTTTTTTAAGTTAACAACATAATTGCGATTGACTCTATAAGCTTTTAAATCGCTTGATTTAGCAGACATGCACGATATTTTAGTTCATCTCACTTCATTAGCTCTTTTCTAACGGTTTTTGAAACGTAAAACAGAAGATTTTTTGTTTCCTCGATTAATTTTTAACGGCAACATATGTTCCTAACAAATTTTGAAGAAAATTACCGTAAAAAATGTAATTAACCGTCTGATATGTAGTATAAAGCAATCAAGATATCCCTGTAACAACATCTTGTTCTTTTCGAGGCAATTAAAGAAAGCAACCGATTTAACATCTTAATTGGGAACCAAAAACCTTTTAAGGCTTACTCGGAAAGAAGGGCAAAATTAAACAGTAAATTTTATGCTTCAGGGATTAGGGATGAGATATGTCGCTGACCATCTATACTTAACCAAAAAAAAAAAAATGAAAGTACTATTGAAGAACGCTTGTCTATTTTGGAACTAGATATTCTCATGTTATTGAAAAAGAAGTTTTTAGATGATGATAAATATTATATGTAAAGGGTTTTATTCAGTTTATTTCTGTTGATTTAAAAATTCCTGAAAGTATTTTTCCAAAAACATATTTTACTAGGTAATATTTTTTCTGGAAAAATTTTTCCCTGAACAAACAACTTTCACGTTTTAGAATAATTTTCTGAAATAATAAACAGACAATGCCTTTTAAATAATATGCAGAGAATGCATAATATAACAATCCATTCTGTAACAGTTTCAGTAGAGGAAGTATTCAACAGTCATGTGTCTGTTACTTGTCAGCTTCTTAAGTCAGTTTTGATGAGTGCAGTTGATATGCCATGAAATGTTACAAATAATGATGTATCAATTGTTTTTGAATTTCCCACTAGAAAAATAATGGCAGTTTTCCCTCACAAAATATAACCTTCATTAACTGTATTCAAACAGAAAAATTCCAACATATCAAGTATATATGGTGTATCCAATGTAAAAATGATTTTGATTGTTGGATGGCTTATAAGAGCAAACCATTTAGTAGACCATGTAAGTTATTTTACCTAATTCTTATCAAGTGATTGAAAAATATTTTCCCACAAATATTTATTGAGTTAATGCATAAGAGTTTAAGAGTTGTTTTAGCCCATCAAATAGAATCTTAAAAAATTAGCTGTTATAAACTTTCATATGTAATATTCCCAATTTTGCATAATTTGGGTTTTAAATAGGCAGATTATATGCAAATAGTCTTACTTCATTAGCAGTAAAATACCTCGGATGCTTATTAGATCAAACCCTGAGTGGAAAGACAATGGGTCACTATGTTTTAAATAAAATT
>JAUZNK010033984.1:0-18330 GCA_035046665.1 Euphysa ruthae
GTAAAGACTCTTGTTATGAAAAAAAAAAAAAAAAAAATCACTAAATTAACACAAGCTCTTTTTTGAGAACACCAAATACAAAAAAATAAAAAGCGTTATGTTACCTTACCCGAAAGTTATTCCTGCACCTTTTGCGAAGTTGTAAAAATTAAAATAAATTACTTTTAAGATTTAAAACTTACAAAACAGCTCTACGACATCTATACTCAAGCTATCAAGGTTTCAAGAGAATCATAGCATGCTGCCATGCTCTTTTGAATTTAGAAAAAAAATTAAACTAGATTCCAGGCGCCGTAATCCGGCTCATCACTTATAAAGAAATTAATTGAATCCCCTGATTTGCACAAAAACTGTCACCATTTGAAAATATTTTTTACCGTGGAATATTTCAGGAGTGCAGACCTTGGGATTGACATCCCTACTATTAATAACATCTTACTTAGCAAACTTTGATAGGACAAATTTGAATTTCGGTTGGACTATGTCGAATGTCTGACCTTTATATCGAGACTTGATTAAGGAAGAATAATTTGTTTTGTTTCAGACGTGCGATATGTCACACACCTGGGGTGTCCAAGTAATGTCTGAGGCATTTTATAAAGCGTATGCCTGAAACATTTTAGGCATGTGTGAAGGCGTAGGCATGTGATCGCACGTCTCATGACAATGAATGCATCATGCCAATGAAATTTTTCGAGTAAATGTGAGCTCGTGTTTCTTCACATAAATCATGCTAATAATTAGAAAAGTAACTAGAAAGATAGTTCCAGTAAAAAAACGAGTTTTGAGACATAATATATTGATAATTGATTTTGAAAATATTTTCGTCAGTACCGTGTTTAAAAGTTAGATTAATATTTTGTTTTGACTGAGTTTTCTCCTACTGTAGGTTGTACCTGAAGTAGAGATATCTGAAGAGGAAGCAAAAGATGATTTCCATACGAAGATTACTACTACCAATGGAAGGTGGCTGTATTACAATTTTTCTCGTTTATAGCAGTGTCATTTTATTTTACTCTACAGGTTTTGATTTTTTTAAATATTCTGAAAAATATTCTGTGATAAATCTTTTAAATATTTCTAATTTTGGTAAACGCTTAAGAATATTTGTGAGTGAATCCAAATTTTTTTGGGCAAAACAGACTTGTTTTTAACAGTGCTCTAGTTTGATCTTAAGTTGATATTGGTCTGATATATTATTAAATAACTTGCATTTTTTTGGTTTCTGTTATAGCATTTATATAATAAATACTCTACCTTACTACAAGAATAATTTTTTGTTACACATTTGAATAATTTAATTTTAGGGAATCAAATTTAAAGATCTGCAGCTGGAATGTTGCTGGTTTAAAAGCTTGGATCAAGGTTAGTTTAATCATAGGGTTTCTGTGTGAATATTTTAAATTTTTTTATGTCTGTGCTTATACCTATGGTATTTTTCTTACAATCTATCTATTTCTTTCCTAAATGTTAGCATAAAGTTTTTTTAAAAAGTGCTTGCTTTTCTACACTGGGTACATAGGTGAGCCTTAATATCCTATTTTTGAATCTAAAAGTTACGTATTTGAAATGAAAAATGTTAGACTGTTTTAAGTTAAAAGTGTTTTTTAAATTACAACTTTATTACATGATGTTTTTGAGACCTAATTTAAAGTTTTTGGTTAACCTCTTAACTGTGAAGAACAAATATCTTCGTTTTTGACAAGGTACTCATTTTTTTGAAGAAAAAATTTCTTTTTACATTTTGAGCAGTTCAAAGTTCTATTTTTTTTTTACCGAAATACACCCCAAGGATAGGCACAAAAGTTGTTTGTCACAGCATTATTTCTATTGTGGTCCCGTTATACATCACACACAAAAACAGATTAAGCCAAAGCATAGTTAAAAAAAAAGCCAGGTTATACAAAACGATGAAGACAGATAGTAAGTGCCCACGGTTGAAAGTTGAAACCTTACCACTATGTCACAAAAAGTGTGTCAATATATATTGTTGCACACATCGATAGCAGCTATGACTTGGAAGAAATAACCATTTCCGTGTAGGTTATCTGGTGCAGAGACTAAGTCCTTGACTCTGCTTTGTAAGCCGTATGAATACCTTAATCAAATACTGGCTGATAAAGTGGCCCTCACATAGGTTGCTAAAATGCTAAAAACATCCTTGATGAATCTATTCCATAAACTGTGTAGAGTTATTTAAGTCTCTCCAGCTTACTGCATTTATAAAAAACATCCTTGATTGGCCCATCCCGGAGGCTGTTAAGAATAGGCCTCTTCGGCCTTCTGGGTTTAAGCCACGTGTGAAGAAAGAAAAACCCTAACTGCAGCTGGGTCCGGACGTATACTACGCTCTAATTGTTGACGATGCCTTAGTGAGATACCCAGACAGAAGCTACATAAAGAAAGGGCATACAAACGTCTGGAAAGAGATAGAAGGTGTCAGTGGCCGTCGATTCTACATGCAGCCAGTAGCAAGAGGACCAGATATCACCAACGAGGGCGAAGTGTATTGGTCTCGATTGAAAACGAAGACCTTAGAGTAACCAAAGACATGGCATCGAAAGTGTTAGAATTTTTGAATCCATGTAAACACTACCAGTTATTCACTGTTGTAGGTAGGTCAACTAAAGAACCCCTAGCCCCGGTGACCGAGGAAGAAGGTGTCTTTCACCACCGCATTAAGGCGGAAACTGCTGTTCACAGGGAGCAAGTCAGCGCCGGGGCTCTTCATGGTATTGATCAGCAAATTTTGGGTAAAGGCCGGGAATATCTGTTCTATGTTCGGTATGAGCTTTGACCGCTTCCTTAACAGCATGTTGAACCAGGGCCGATGTTAGAACCTGAAAAGAATAGCAAGTTCACAAATTGTTTTGTTTGCTACGTTGTGAACCACTTCCAGAATAATATGATACTGGGTTGATGCCTCAATGCTGGCTAATACTAGAACGCTCCAACAAGATGCTCGCAGGTATAAGTTGTTCACGTGAGGATATGTTCGCTCTTGAGACTGCCTTAAGTTGATTGCTGTCGATGCTCTGGAGAACGCGCTGTGGAACAGTGGGCTTTACATGTCTGTTACAAAAAACAAGGTCAGCCGGTGGCTATACCTGGAAGTATCGAAATGGTTAAGGCGTACAAAGGAACAATCGTCCAAGTGCCTTTACACATAGTCGAGGATTCCTCTCGAATGGAAATATGTAGGTTGGGGGACTGTACATTGTGTGCAAGGAAAAACATTCTGCATTCCAGGTCAGTTTATCGTGCTTGACCATAACCTTAGTGTTTGGATAAGCAATGCTTTCTCCACGGCAGTCACACAAGTAAGGTCAAATTGTGAGGGTCTTATCTCCAACCCACATCCAGGGTCCTGTTGTTCTTTCACGTCTGCAAGTGACCCGAGACATCCCCCTGATCAAGGCAAGGTTGAAACGCTATGTGAACAAAGAAACACAGAAGAAGCGTAAAAATTACGAAACAAACTCACTGTTGACTAGAAATGGAAATGATCGACACTGCGAACAAAAAGTGTGTAAAGTGCTGCATCGAACTCTTTTTAGAGGGCTAGACTAAATTTGACGGGCAGACCTTATGATAACCAACTCGACGAATATCAGTATGTGTCAAAATAAGATGATTGCTTGGATCCAGATATGGCTGGACTTGACCCACACGAAGAATATTCCGATAGTGACGAATTCGATGGATAGTAATCTTAATAAGTCACAGGTCTCATCTGTGACCTTGTGAACCTATTCTTTGAGAATGCGGTATAATATAGAGCGATTTGCCCATGTTCTAAAATTCGGGTAGGGTTTATGCGTCCACCACAAATTTTTTTTACCTTTGATAGTTAACAACCGAAGAGCTACTGGCACTGCACCTCAGGAAGTTAAACTTCACCGACTCTGAGCTCTACCCCAGCACTAGGGATTTACGCTAACAAATATCACAGGGAAAGTGTGATGCAAACCGGGATAAGTTAAATTTCCTGCCACCATGATAGTAATTGCAAACGATTTCTTTTTTTGAATACTATACTATCAACTGTGTTGAATACTTGTGGCGCACAAAATTGATTAAATTTGATTATGAGTATTATTCTTGAAGGATTATGATGGCGCACCAGGTTATATTTTAAATAAGCAATTTTAAATAATATAAAAAAAAAATAATAAGAGTTTGATAGTGGGAAGATTATAAAGGCTATACAGCTGGTTTAACTGATATTATTGCCAACCCCCTTGAGTCGTGCTAAATTGGCAAGTCCCTATTACTTTTTATTCTTTTTTTTTTTTACTATTCATAAAGGCGTGTGAGTGTTGTGTTTGAGCGTTAACATAAAAAATTTTCCATTAAAAATGCATGTATTACTCGCATTATTGAAAGCGTAGATGTGTTTTTTTTTGTTCTAGAAAGATGGCTTAAAGTACATAAAACAAGAAGATCCTGATATTGTTTGTCTTCAAGAAATAAAATGTCTGGAGAAAGATTTGCCTGGAGGAGTAAGTACAGTACATTTTATTTACATAAAAGAGTTAGTATTTATCCCTTTTTCGTGCCTAAATACAATCTTATTTTTTCAAAATCAAAGGGTCTTACATTCTGAATTTAGAAAAGAATGTGCGGAGTCACAAATGATCAATTTTTAAATGTTTGCCTGTGTCACATATAAGAAAGAAAATTATAATTTTATCATAGTAAAATGATATAAAAAGTTTTTTTTTACATGGTTTTTGTGAAAACAAATTTAGAAAGTTTGTGAATTTTGTATTTTATGTTGGGTTAAGTTGATTTTTAATAAATATGTTTTAAGACAACTTATTGATAGACATTGAAATGTTTCCAAACCTACAGTAGTTTTTTAATATATGAGCACATTTTAACAGGTGTTGAGTATGAAGACTGGCAAAAAAGTCACTGGTGAAAGTACTGGCTATCACATGTATTGGTATAGTGCAGAACAGAAAGGTTACAGTGGAGTTTCGTATGTATTTGTTATAGTTAAATAAAGAGCTTTTTTCCTTTCTTTTTCTTTTTTTTTTCTTTTTTTTAATACGAAAGCGAGTTAAATAACCATGAAAAGTTAAGAAGCTACATAAAATTTAAAAAAAGATCTTTATTGTATACTATTCTTATAGAGATATGTAATATAATTTTATAAATTTAAAAAGAAGTCATTGCATAGCTATTTGATTAAAAGATGGAAATATGCTTTATGTGTTTAAATCAGTCAAATCTTTTGTCCCACTATAAAGGTGGTAAAAATTTTAAATTTTGTAAATTTTTATTCGGGCATTTATATTTCATATAAACTATATGCCAGTGCAGTTTGAATATTTTGTTAGTTTATTTACATTTTCCTCACTTTTTTTCTTTTTTCATCCCTTATATTAAAAATTTCTGAACTACCATTGTAAAAAATACAACTATGTAAGTGTTGTTTATGATATTTGATTGGTTAAGATGACTTGTACTTCATAATAATTATTAATTCGTACCTTGAAAAATACAGAATAGTAAATAACACTATTACATGTTTTATTCCAAGCTTCCTATCATTCATTTTAAGTTTAATGTTTATTAGATTTAACAAATGAAACTTTTCATATTCATAGGTATTTAACTTGCAGACCATAATATAGTTTCAATTCCGGTCATTCCATATCAACTCATTTTTTAGGGTGGCTCTACACCCGATCTCCTCTGATTTTCTTCAAACTTAGCACGTTGGCACCACCTCTGGAGCTAAGCCAGTTACCAAAATTCAACTAATTTCATTGGGTGATTAAAAATTTATATTTTCTTGAAATTTTCAGGTTCAATATTTGCCTATCATAAGCTTGAAGCAAGCGTCAAATTTGCTGACTTAAACTTTTGTAACTTTTAAACCATAGCAGCTAGAGGTCTGAAGTTTTCACAATCTTCACAAATTTTCTTTATATTTTTGTGATAATCTCTGCCAATTTTTACTCATTTACTTGTTTGGAACTCTTAGTAAAGTCAATGAGTATCAAGCCTGACTCCTTAGAAAAAAGAGTAAAAAGTTTATTGCAGTCAATCCCCCCAAAAAATAACGGGAAAACCTGCAAGTGCTAAGAAACTTTGCAAAGGTAAAAGCAAGTATCCAATAAGAACAGGTAAAAAAAAATCCATGGTATCTTCAAGAGCAGAGGGAAAAAAAAGGTATTAAATTTTCAGATTTTTGCCAGTATTTGCCTATCGCAAATTTTATTGAAGTGAACGCAAAATTGCCCTTACTAAATCTTTTGTTTCTTTTGAGCCATACCAGCTAGAAGTTTGAAATTTTCACAGAATGCTCTTTTTGCGTATATAATACCCTCTACAAATTTTCATCTCATTTACTTGTTTGGAACGCTTAATAGAATCAATGAGTTGTCAAGCCTATCCCCCTTAAAAAAAGTATGAAAAGTTTATAATTTTATAAAGCTACAAGATATAATACACTAAAAATATTTTTTGAGGAAATTTTCTCAAAAACTTATGCATATAGTTATTTTAAAAAAATGTATTGTTTCTGTTGAACCGTAGCTGATTCATTGAAAGCAAATTACTATTTTTTAGAGTTAAGTTGTTAATAGTAAACAATGGCTGGAAGATGTCTTTATCACTGTATGTTGTAATGATAAAAATGTTCCGGTGAACTTGTAGTTATTGGAAACAGACTAGATGAACCCAAAGAAAAATCAGAGAAGTTAAATGGAGAGCTGGATTTCGACCTACTGGAAATGTTCTGGAATTTAATTTTGTCATGGAAATTCTCCTTAAAATCATTAAAATCACCAAATGTCCTGGAAATCAGAAATATTTTGTCCTGGAAATATAGAATGAAGAAATATTTCGTCCTGGAAATTCCTGAAATTATCAATCTTTGTAAAATGTTTTATTTACTTTTTTTGCTTTTATAAGAAATTATAAAATAACTTATTACCTAAAATAACTTAATTACATAAACTGTTTATAGATATTATCAGTGCATTTTAATTCTTAAATTACTAATTGTTATGCGTTGTCCAATTAGTGTAGATTTCTAAGGGTTTTTTAGTGAGAAGTTTTAAAACTAGTATAAAAGAGTGTGGCTTTATTTATTATGCTGTCATCAAGTGCTACTTAAAGAATGTGAGTAACAGTATATTGATCACATTATATTCCTTAGCTTACTTAACAGTAAATTATTATAAGATTGCTTGCTTGTATAAAATTAGTTGCATCATTCAAGCGTGGACTTGAATCGCGTAATTATGCAACCTCTATATAAAAAGAGTCCATACCTTCGTATATAGTGGTAGTAGTTTTATTTATTTTTTTTTTTAGAGATAATATTTCAATGTCAAAGAGATTAACTTTGTTTAATGATGATTGGCCTACACAGGATGAATTTAAATTATAGTTGCAGAAAGCCAATTCAATGACTGGAAAATGCACACTATGTCTACAACAGCTAGACGTATCAAATATGGGGAAAAGTGCAATAGCAAGTGGAAGAAAGACAATGAAAAGCTGAGGATGAGGAATTCTTTTTCGACATTTTTTTTTCAACAGTCAATGTGATTGTTGAACCTCTCCACTATCGATTCTTACCATTAATGTACAGAAACAGACTACTATAATAAACGTGGTCACCAAAAGAGGTATTACTGAAGCAGAAATCTTATGGGCTTTAAAAACCGTACTGTGTCATAATTCGTACCATTTGTGTGAGAACATTTTAAACAGATGTTTAATGATAGTATTTTTGCTAAATTTTATTCATTGGGAGGAGCAAAGTGTATTACACAATAATCGCTCCATATTTTAAAGACTTTCTATTAAAAAATCTTAATTTGGCGCCATACTTTGTAACTTCATATGATGAAAGTATAAACAGAATTATGCAAGAAGAACAAATGTATATTTTTATTTTAATGATGGTTCTGGATTAGTGGCAACTCGATATTTTGATTCTACATTTTTAAAACGTCCAAATACTGTTAACCCGCACAAATGTCTTTTAAATAAATTATCTTTTCTTCAACAAATCAAAATGCTCCAACACTCCATGGATGTCCTTTGACTTCACCATGAATTCAGATTGGAAAAAGAATATCCAGGTTTAGTTAAGATTGATGTTGTGAATTACGCATATCCTTCATGGCACTTCGCAAACAGGTGTTACTTCAACTGATTGGGAACATGGTAAGTTGCTTCGATCTATGTGGCAATTTTTCCATACATTTCCAGCACGAAGAGACATATTAAAAAACCAAATGCGAACTATTCCCTTTCTGATTTTGCACAATCCGGTGGATTGAGAATGAGCCTGTAGCTGCTCGAGCTATTAAACTATGGCCATTGTAAAAGTCATTAAATATTTCCTGTCATTATGTTGCAGAAATGCCCGCAAAAAATAGATCATATGATACATTGGCAGCTTATCATACCAGTTTTGTAATTGAAGTTAAACTCCACTACTTCAAGTATGTTGCTGCTGTTTTAAAAGTGTTTCTTGTTGGTTATCAGACTGACAAGGCAATGTTGCCTTTTCCTCTGTAGTGATATTGATATCATATTACTTCAGCTTCTGAAAATATTTATGAGAAGAGATGTCATTGAAAGTGCTGCGACACCATACAAGGTTATCAAACTGGATGGGTCCATAAGAAAATCCTGGCTTCCTTTTCAGCAGATACATTTGGGTACTTGAACATAAGCAACCTTAAATAATTCAGGTGCAACTGATTCCATGAAATTAAAATTCAAAGAAGATTATGTATTATTGCTTGTTAAAATGACAGGAAAGTTACAAGAAAGAAGCTCATTGAAATACAGCATTGCTAGAAATTTGTTGTGCTTTTCTCCTTTAGAAATGGTCAGGAGCAAAGAAGCATGTATTCTAAAGCTTGGAAGCCTGGTAGAAAAATTATATGAAATGAAGTGGATATATGCACCTGATTCAGGTAGTGCAAAACAGCAGTTGGATACACTTACAAACTCTGCAAACCATGAACACAAGGACAGGTTCCTAATGTTTGATCAATATAAAGATCGTGGTAATTCGTTCTTTGGTCTCTATCTCCATAATTGCGTCAAATTTTCATCAATCTGGAAGGTTTTGCAAAATAAAATTTACTTTATCACATGTTCAAGCAGGTGTAGAACATGGATTTAGTGTAAATAAGGAAATATTGATTGAAAATTTGGAACAGTGGTCTATAGTGAGTCACATGACATTTAGACAATCTGCTCAGCTTCAAGATTTTCAAATTGAAAATACAGTTGCAATTGAGATGTAAATCTGCTTATGCAAGGTACAAAGAAGCTTTGGAAGAAAATTTAAAAAGCCGTCATTGGCAATGATAAAGCTAATAAATGGAAAATGATTCAGGAGAAAATTTCTGATGTTAAAAAAAGAAATGAAATTGTAGAGAAATAAATACATACATATGTATAGATAAGTATGTATGTATACATACATACATACTTATCTCTAGAGTCAGACATTGAAAAATATAGCATTGAAGCAGAAAAAAATAACAGGATATGACCTTACTGACAAAAGCAAAATTGTTTAGGAAAGCTTGAAAACATCTGATATTACTATCAACAAGCTCAGTGAAGAATGCAAACAATTGTCATGATTGTTCATAGTGGAAATAATGTGAACATTTTCTTTAGCTTATTTTTCAGTGGTGTTATTTAATTCATAGAATATAGAAACTGATAATTATTTTCCAATCCTGTGATTTTTTTTTATTTGGCATTTAAGTTGCAAGAATCTTAACCACAACGTTTGTTTTTCCCATTCTTTAATTCTGCTATCGCATCAAGTAAATCTGACTGGCTGGTGTATGCTTGAGGTCATAAAGACTAATCACACATATAGATTTTTTTAATTAAGACTGGGATGGAATTATTTTTCTCAGTTTTATATAAATAAATTTTATTTACTCTTTTGGTTTGAGTCAAAAATTTGTCCTGTAAAATGGAAAAATTTTCCTGTAATTATCCTGAAATTCATATTCTAAAAATGAGTGGCCGCCCTGTACAGTTTTTGTAGATCATCTGTCACAAGTTAGGAAGTGTTTTAGTAGTAAACATTTTTACTTCATAAATGTTTTACATATACGGTTTTAGTAAGACTTTGAGTTTTGTGCATTAAAGCTACCAGTTGATAATTTCAAGGTCAGCATTCTCAATACTAACTTTAGGGTGTAACATAGTTTAGGATATTACATTAAATAGTTACAAATTAGATGATTTTAACCAGATGACTAGTTGCCTCATCTATTTTGTTAGCTAGGTTAGTTAGGTTAGCAGGTTTATACATTGTTTTTGTTTGAAAATTATCCAACTTTTCCTGTTTTTTACAATGATTTTTCTGTGCAAAAGAATATAAAAATTTAATGATGGATGAAAAGAAAGAAAAAAAAGCAAAAACACTTACTACTTGTTAATATAAAAGAACTGTATTATGAATTCAAGAAAAACGTCCTAGCTTTAACATTGGTTTGTCTTAGTTCTTTGAGCTGAGACCAAAGTGGTTACAGCAGCAGACTCAAATATGGCAAATGTTTGTGTATGTGAGATACACATAAACTGTAAACTAATGGTTAATACACTTTTTATTAGCACTAATTACAAAGAACTGATGGGGCATCTAGTATGTTCTGTGGAAGATCGCAAATGCATGGTGAAGCAGTGTGTCAAGTGACCTGGTACAGAGGCTTTAGAAATTTATATAGTGTTAATGTTCGAAAAAAACAATATTGGAGATGATCAGAACATCAAATAAAAAAATATTGTCTACCCTGGAACAACAGCCAAGCTACCCTTCACCCTTGTGCTATCTACAAAAATTGAAGTCAAGGAAAATTAGAATATTTCTGTATTATTAGTGATGAAAGTGATCATGGCGCACACACTGTACATACATTTCTTAAAACAACTGTCAACTACCTTGAGTCATTCATGCCTATTCTGACAACACTATATTACTATTGTGCTGCAAGTCAATATAAAAACTGCACAAAAATCCTTTGAACTTTGTACATAAATCTAATGGTAATCATGCTGAGTGGCATTTTTGCAACAAGTCATGGAAAAAGTCCTTGTAATGGCATATGGGGAACTGTAATACTCCTGATTAAACTTGACAGTCCCCGCCAACCCCTTGCTTTAGATGTTAACATTATGTTCAACTGAAGCCGAACCAATATTAAAAACATACATTTCATACATTTTTCATCTGCAGAAGTATCCCAACATACAGCCTCTATCAAAGATCCCTTAGAGAATGCAAAAGCAATAGCAGGAGCATGCAGTCATCTTTTCTTCAAATCCACTGCTGATAACAGTTTCGGATCATATCTCTTCTCCCAACATTTAACATCAAGTCCTTACTTATCAAACGAAAAGTTTTATTGACAACTATTTACTAAAACCAGACGAGTACATTTCTACAGTGTATAAAGGCAAGTGGTATGTTAGTTTGCTACTTGAAATATGCAGAGAGTAGTTAGTTGTCAAGGTGAAATGCATGCATCACTCATAACTGCAGAAAAAAAACAGCATCTTCTGGTCACACTCAGATGATATTTATTGCATAAAATTTACCCATATTTATTACAAACACTCCTTTTCTAACAGCCAAGTCAGAAAGGAACAGTTACTAGATAGATAATGATATATTTTGTGAGATGAGCACAAAGTTTGGAAAGTTTATTCAAAGCATATGAATGATTTTAGATTTTATCTGCAGACGCATCTATAATTTGGTTATTTTTATTTTTTGTCAGTTTTCCTGTACCTTTAACTCCAAAGGTACCATTAATTTTAATTGTTTTATAATATAATATAAACTCTTGACTACTGTTTTGCCAAGTTTTATGGCAGTTGGAGGTGGGACCGGTTTTTATGGGGGTTTTACAACACACCCACTGTTAATGCTTTTTTCAAGGGTATCATAAAGAGCATCCCACCTCCAATTGCCATAAAACTTGGCAAGACAGTAGTCAAGAGTTTATATTATTTAGAAAACAAGTAAAATTAATGGTATCTTTGGAGTTTAAGGTACAGAAAAACAATAAAAATGACCAAATTATTGATGCTTCTGTAGCATATAATGTTCAACCATTCATTTGCTTTGAATAAACAAGACAGTAGTAGTCAAAAGTTTATGTTATCTAGAAAATATATTGTGAAAATTTCAGACCTCTAGCTTGTTCGGTTTAAAAGTTACAAAGTTTTTAGTACATGAATTTACCGTCTGCTTCAAACTTGCAAAATTAGGCAAAAAGCTGAAAATTTCAAGAAGCCATAACTTTTTATCTGTTAAAAGAATTTGTTTGAAATAGTCCATCTAATTGTAGCCATTACACCAAATTTCAAAGAGTTTGGAGAGGATGTAGACTTTGCGTGACTCATATATTATTTCTTACCAGCAAAAAATCATCCAGATGCTTTTTAAACAGCTAACTTCTAACAATTTATAGGTAACTCAAAATCAAAAATTCTAGAAGACGAGATAAACTTGTTTCGGTGATGATGGTATGTATTTTTACGTCAAGATAGATTTCACTTTTATGTTGTACAGATTTAAATGGTTTATTTAGATTATGGTCGAAGAAGAAACCCCTAAATGTTAAAAATGGATTAGGTAACAATCATATGCTTTTCATTACCATTATTAGTATTATTAATCTGTGTAATACTTATAAATGCTGATCATAGTTTTTGTATGCTAGATTTTCGTGCTCTTTGTATTTTAGGAACAAAGGAGACAATTTTACTCTAATTAGGATATTCAGTTTATACTTTCATGTTACCATAGAGCTGCAAAAATTTATTTTGAAATTGAACCTTTTTGAATTAAAATTTCACCAATTACATTTAATTTTTTTTTTAATCTTTGATTTAGAACAATAAAGTAAAATTGCATATTAAGCAAAATTGTATATTACTTATATAAACTTTGGTGACTTGGTTAATTTAAAACTTTTTGCAGGCATAGAGTTTGCAGGCATAAATTTTGTTAATACTGTTTTGGTTTTTCATAGGTGCAATCAAAATATTTATAAAACATCCTGAGTGCATATTAGAAACTTTGCCTTATCGTTATTGTATTGATTTGACATTAAATTTAGGTATACCTGAGCATGACAAGGAGGGCCGTCTTTTAACTGCTGAGTATGATAATCTTTATGTTGTTACTTCATGTGAGTTTGTTTTTCTTGTTATTAGTATTTTCTCTGATGATTTCATGATAACAGATGTTACAAATAACTAAAGATGATTGATATTTCTTTAATAGTTAGAAGACCATAGAGAGTGACTTTTCACCAATATCACTATATTTAAAAATTTCGTAGAGTGAAGTTTTATTTTCCTTGCACAAAGTCGTACTATGGCTGAGCACTTTAAAACAATAAGAGCACTTGTCAAAAGATGTGTTTTTTGTTATCACACCTTATTATGGCTGAAAATATTTTAATTTAGACGTGCCAAACTCAGGGAAGAAATTAATAAGGTAGCTATGTTTTTGTTATTACATACACGAACTAGAATGGTAAAATTTAGAGTATTGAGTTTAGCCATTGTTAAATAAGATAAAGAGTCTTGTTTTGATCAATTTTATCACCTGCTTCTTTCTTCCTTAGCATTATATTTTGTACGAAGCTTTGAAATGAACATCATGAATAAGCATCCCCCTAAATAAAAAAATTTAAGCCCCTTTGGTATTCAAATGGCATATATTTAAAAATGGATTACTGTGCTTATGGTTATATAATTACATAATTTAAACGTAATCTTTTATCGATGATCTAATGCATTAGAGCGCTTTTTGTCATCATGGCCAAGATCGGTTATCGAGTCCTGCGATGGATTGGATTTATAAATATTAATCTAAATTTGTGAGTAGATTGAAAAGTTGTTTTTGTAGTGTGTTATTTAACTCGTGAAAAGAAAAGCTTCTTGATGAAATAAAGTTCCATGACTTTTTATTTCGTTCTGTAATTTTAATAGAATCCCTTCGAAAGAGTGAGCATTTCAAAAAGATATGTATTTTTTTTTTATTTTAATATAGCTTGAAATCAAAATATTATCAGATCTAGTTTCAATTGTTAAAAAAGTTATTGTGAGATAAAAGTACATTTTGAAAAGCTTTTGGTTTTCTAAGAGTTTAATAATTTCCTATTTATGTTTTATGTCAAAATTATAAATCTTATTTCCTACCAAATCATGGCAGCGTAGACAGCTAAAAACTCGTCAAAATATTTTATTTCAAAACTGTAAAGGGATAAAATTATTCACTTACATTATGATTCTCGACCACTTAACATAATTTCATTTTCTTTTATTTAAGATTGGATTACCGACGGACATGGAACGCTGCTTTAAAAGATTATTTAAGTAAATTGAAAAAGAAAAAACCTGTAATATTTTGCGGTGATCTGAATGTTGCTCATAAAGAAATAGGTATAAAATAATCCATTTCATAATAATTTTTCCTAATAAAAAAACGCTAATTCAAAGTGAAAGGAGTATTGTATCCATGGTCATTGTATTCCAAATCTAATACCAACTCAAATAAAACGGTTAACCACAAACCCAACAAAAGAACTTACATAATTTAATAAAATAGATATTTTTTAAAAAACGTTTCTGTTATTAATCACCAGGAAAAAAATAAGGAACTCAGTAATGCGACATTTGATTGGTTTGTTATAAAATAAGTTTGTAGTGGTTGCGATCTCTGAAAACCATTTTAAGCACATTTATATCTGAAGGTGGCTTTCAATATAGAATTCAAATATTCCTTAATTATCAGAAAGGATATATTAATGACACGGTACAAAATTAGGCAGTATCGGAAATCCATGTAATGAAAAATCTATAAAAGCTTTGATAAAATCTTTGATCTTCGCAGTTTTTTAGAATGCACTAATTTTTTCTTGAGAACGAAAAAAAAATTTAACCAAGTAAAAATTGTAGAGTGGCATTTCGGAAAGATTTCTATTTTTTTAAAGAATTAAAAACGAAAAAAAAAAAATTTGCTTTAAGAGGTTTAACATAGACATTCTTTCATCACTTATTGCATTTGACCATTGTGTATTTTATAAGGAAATTCGACTTTTACAGATTTGGCGAACCCAAAGACTAATAAGCGTAATGCTGGTTTCACAATAGAGGAACGTGATGATTTTACCGCACTGTTAGAAGATGGTTTCATAGATAGTTATCGAAAGTTTAATCCTGATAAAGAAAAGGCATACACTTTCTGGACATATATGATGAATGCCAGGGCTAAAAATATGGGTTGGTAAGTCAGTATACTCGTTTTTATAAGAAACATGGCTTTATGCAACACGAGGCTGAGGTTGTTTAAATTTTTGACCATTTTTTAAATATTTTAATAGATTTGTTTGCTGCCAAAAGTTAAAAGTTATATAAAATAAATTCATTTTTTAGATTAAATGAAAAAAAAAATAGTAATCCTATAGAAAAAGTCGTTTAGTCATTGCTGAAAAACTTTTCAGGTTCAAAGTTTTAGAAAACTAAAAAACGGTATTCGGGCAATTGCCCCCTTGGTAATTGCCCCGGACAATCCTCCCTAGGATTATTGCCCTCGTTTATTCATTTTTATATAGATATTAATTAGTTAAGTATAGTAAAAAATCACGAATCAAATGGCAGACAACATAAAATGTTTAAATGCATCGTTTTGAGAATAGATAGCTGAGAATACCGCAGACATAGTTTTGTATACCTGCGCTAGATAATTAACCGCACTATGCACACATGTAAATTGCAGAAACACGGATTCAATTTTACAATTGATATTCTATACAGTATTTATAAATGTATACAAAACAAGGCGCCATGAAAATGTAAGAAAATGATATCATTGCTTAAATTTTTTTTTTTTAACTGGTGGGGTGGTAGCACACCTTGTTGCTTAAACTTTAAGTGTAATTCGTAAAATAAAAGTTTGTATAATTTTCTTTACTGATCAGATTGAACAAGGAAGAGCATAACCACTGTTGTCCTAGTGCAAGTTCATCTGATTCTAATTGTGTTTTGAATAATCTTCACATAATTCAATTTCCGTTATCATTTTTAGACGAATAATGTTTCAGAAAGTGTGTCAATATATAACAGTGAATTTACCACAATTTGAGAAGGAATATTAAATTTTAAAGGCAGATCAAAAATTTGCACCCTAATCTGCTCAGGCTAGAAGACATTTCTGTGCTGCTACAACAATATAAGGAAACAACTAATGATGTATCCACGGATACTATTCTTTGCATCACAACTAAGGTTTTGGATTGTTGGTTAATTCTTGCGATTGGTTTTGGGATGGCAAATACAAGTTATGTCCAGAGATATTCTACCAAACTTATTCCATCCAAGCGCTTGCCAATTTTGCTTTTGCAAGCGCTTGGATGAATTTTGAAATTTTACCTTGTGTTTAACAATAAAAATAGACAAACATTCCTTAGATTTCTGAAACGGGTGTCAAATAGGTACTTCAAATAAACACAAACATTCCTTAGGTTTCTGAAACGGGTGTCAAATAGGTACTTCAAATAAACATTCTTAAAAATTCGGAAACAATGTTGGCTGCTCTCAACGATATTGGTGATTTTTTCACTCCAGCTCAGGTGTCAAGATGTTTTTTTTATTTGAGTAAAAACATAAAAACGTATCGAGAGTGTAAATCTCGTGAAACATTGCAACGACGATCCAGATTTCCAAGTGCACATGAGAATGGTTGCTGCCATTGCGTTTGTTCCTCCAACCGACGTTGTGCATGCATTTGATTCAGTTGTGGACATGTTACGTCAAAACTATATGGGCACAATGGTTTTCAAACCAATGTATCATCTCGCCATCTTACTTTTTGGAAGTTTGTGAAATTTTTGAAAAAAGAGAGAAAGAAGCATTTTTTGTTTAAGAATTCTGAAAAATTATTTGCATACTACTGGTCACAACTTAAGTTTTTAGATCTTAAGATAAATGAAACATTTCTGATTTTGGTTACAAAATTGTATTTCTTACTTTTCTAAATAATATTTTTACAAAAGTCAATTAAAAAACATAAAGACAAGTTGTTTTAATTGGTTGGTCCATTTTACCATAAATAGCCTTTATTCTATTTAAAAAAATCGTATTTATTTATATTTTGACTAATCATTTGTTGAGTCTCAATTACACTTGGGGTAATTATCCAAGAGATGTATTGTCCAAGGGGTGTATTATTTGGGATGAAATTATCTAGGTGGCCAATTCTAGGGATCAATTGTCTGGGGGCAATTGTACTTGGGGAAATTATCCTATGGGCAATTATCCGCTGCTCATGAACAATTGCTATTCGATAATGGCCTACCACCAGATAAGAATTGACCAACATACTTAGAGATGTCAAATAGGGTACTTCAAGTAAATAATTCCGAAAGAATTTTTGTTTACGTTTGGAATAGCTGCTATCAACGGCATTGGTGATGTTTTTCCTCGAACTCAGGTGTCAGGGTTCTTTTTCATTTGAGCCAAAACATTTGCAAACGTATCCGGGGTACAAATCTCATGCAGCAATACAGCGTCGATCCGAATTTCCAAGTGTACATGAGATTGCTTGCCTCCATTGGGTTTGTTCTTCCAGCTGATGTTGTGTATGCATTTGATACATTGTGGATATGTTACGACAAAACTATAGCAGGGTTGCAGACAATGTCCTTGAATACTTTGAGGACATATACAGGAGGTTCCGTAGGAACGCACCAAGGTGGGCGCCGTTATTTGCAATAGAATTTTGGATCATGTTCAACCATAGCGACCAAGAGCTTACACGTACCAATAATAGAACTGTGCCACCCACAATGGTTTTCAAGCCATGTATCTTGTCACCCTACTTTTTAGAAGTTTCTAGAGGTTTTGAAAAATGAAGAAAACATTGTTCTGTGAGAAGTCTGCAAAATCAAGGAGAAAATGTACTTCCTACTCCAAGAAGGCATTATGTTGTTTGCAATCAATGCATAGTCCGAATCTTTCACAACTATCCAAATCAGTTATTTATTATAATCGATTATTTGCGTGCTATAGGTCACACATTAGAAATGAAACATAAATGATTTTCTTTTGTTTACAATGTTGTAATTCTTTCTTTTCCAGATAAACCCTTTACAAAAGTCAATTAAAAAACATGATACTATGTTAATTGATTCGTCCATTTTAACAAAAATGGCTTTTATTCTATTTCAAAAAATTGTATTTATTTATTTTTAGATTAATCATTTAGAGGGGGCCAATTACCCTGGTGGCAATTATCCAAGG
>JAUZNK010033995.1:0-18330 GCA_035046665.1 Euphysa ruthae
GGACATAATTGTCTGGTGTTGAACTGATTTGATAGGACAAATTTGTATTTCGGTCGGACTTTGTCCGATGTCCGACCTTTATATCGAGGCTTGCTCATACACATTACACATCAGTCAGGAAAATCTTAGCTACACTGATTAGACTTTTTTGGGCAAATTAGAAAGATTAGGAAAAAAAAAAAAAAAAAAAACATAATTGGATAGTTATTAATACAAAAAATATTTTTCATCAATTATTTCTTTAAACACCAACAATATTTATTAGAACTTGAATAAGTAATTAAGTTTTATTTTGTCATCGACTACAAAAATATCTGTAAGTGAATTATATAAGTGAATTGCCAAAGCTAGGCAAGCTAATTGGAGCCTCGAGAAGTTATGGTGTAACAACAACTAAAATAAACTAAATCTTTACAAGGCATGTATTACCCCTATTCTCTTGTAAGATAGTGTGTCATGGAAGATCAAAACTGTACAAGAAAAACTGGACATTCCTTCATGGACAAAAATGAAACAATCGTTCTGTCAAATGATATCATTTTATCTGCAACAGCATCATTCGCGAAATTACAAAAACCCACTTGATATCCTGCCTGGTTTGCAAGCAACAACAGCACTGATTTGATTTGGCAATCCCCTGCCCATACACTGTGAGCGCATTCCAACAATCTGTTAAAACTGGATACCATCAGGTAAACTTCCAGAGGAAAACCACAAAAAAAATTGATAGACAAAGTGAAAAAAGACCTCCATCTAAAAGACCGCACTCTTCAGGGTGCTTAAGAAAAGGCGAAAGAAATTGCTGATGGAGATCACTCACTGCCACCTTATGAACCTATCAAGAGGTGTGAAGGGAATGGTCAAGGAAAAATGATTACAAAATTTAAAAAGCATAGATGTACCCACCAAAATTTAAAGATAATTAAAATATGAACACTCTTTGAGTATATCTAAAGAAAAATTTTTAAAAAAATCTTGAAAATTTTTTAGAAAACAAGATACTAGATATGTAGTGACATATCCAGGGCCATTTTCATACCAGTATACCGGTATAGGTGCCCAACTCTGACGCTAAAACTCAAAAAAAATAAATAAATAAATAAAAATATTAATGATAGAATAAAAATAATTAAGTAAAATCACTTTGTTTATAGTTTAGATATATCTTAGATAAAATATATATACTCTAACTCGGAAAGATAAAATTAAAAAAATCTTTTTCATAGAATATTTTCAAGGTTGAAAAAGGTTAAGTAATAAATATTTAATGAATTAATAGTATTTATATTCTCCGTCAATCTTTGATCCAGATTAAGGTTTCCTATAAGAAAGCAAAGCATTATGTCAGTAATTTAAGCCCAACATAAAAATGTGTTTATTTCTTAAGAGGGATGTTGGCTATAAATAAGGACCGTTAACATTTTCTAACATTTTTTTTTTTTTAAATATGCACTAATATTGGTTGTTTTTGTGCCATAAATTTGGCAATCAAGCAAGAATTTTCAGTAGGTATACAAGGAAATTATACCCTCCATAAAGTCCTGAAAAATTTGAAAATAAAATATTACGAAGATATTCCAAGAAAATTTTTAGAACTTTAGGCCTAAAATGAACATTATTTGATCAGGACTCTGTAGGCTTCACCAGGAATAAAAAATTTTAAAATCAATCAACCAAAAACAACAAATAATATTACTATAAATATCTATAACACCTATAAATTGATGACAGGGATAGCACAAATTTATTTTATTATTTTTAATTAATTTATTTTACCTAAATGGTGAAATAAAATTTATATAATTAGTCCTAAATCAAATTTCTGTCTCATAACAGTTAAACAGTGCTTCTTTACATTATGTTTAAAATAATTAACATCTTTGCTACTATTAATGCCTTTGGCTTAATTATTAATTCTATGTAATGATGGAATTTTAGCCTCGAATAGATTTTCCTGAAAATTGGCCTGAGTTTATAGGATTTCCTTGTGTTATTCTCTAACTTCACTTTAAAAATTGGACAAAAAAAAAATGCTTTGTGTTTGGGTCAGATTAACCCTGTTTTGGCCATATTTCAGCTTATGGGAGTTTTTGGCCAAACTTGTAATACAAATAAGCGATGTTCATTTTGCAATTTCTGACAGGATCTGGGTTTTAAATTATTGCTTAACTTTAATTATAATTGAGCACAAAAACAAAATTTCCATATGAAACAATTATGTTTATTTTAACAAAATTTCAAGTCTTTCACCACAAAAACCTGAAAAACTATCACCAAGGATAACATCCTCAATTTATTATATGTATATGATATTATAATCAAGATCAAAGATCATTATAATTGTATAAATAGCTTTTTTACCTTATCACTTTTTTTCCCAGATGTCTCCGCAGCAAGAATTAATAAAGCTTCGTTGAGATTTCTCACAATCTCTTGTGGTGATTTCTTTGACGATCCAAATAATGGCATTGTTACTAAAATAATTCAGTATTTAACAGTATTTCATTCAGTATAGTAAAAGAAATGCTTAATAACTAGAAAATTAGATAGATAACCTTTCATTCTTATGTTTCTAATATGGTGCTTCGAAGAGTTCAAAGACAGATTTCTATAGACCTGTAAATCGGAGCTGGATAAATTTTTTAAAAAGTTTTAAAAAGTTAATCAATGATCTAACACAGCGGAGTGCCTTTGTCGTTCATGGCCAAGATCAGGGTCCAATCTCCCAAAAGCTCTTTTATCATTTTCAATTAATTCTATCTTATTTTAATTTTAAAAAATCTTACATCATCACTTTTCCATTAAGCTTGTATCATTGATCTATATTAGAACTTCAAATGTATATATATTTATATATTTGCCACTTCATTACTTTTCATATAAATATTCCATGATCAATTACCATAGATAAATTTCCTACTATTACAAAAGTGCGATGCTTTTAGAGAAAATCTGATATTTAAAATTCTGTATTTCATGAATAAAAAGTTTATTCAAAATATTTGAATTTTAAAAAGAAGGTCATGTGACTTGTATCAATGTTGTGACACACATCATTAGAACAATGCTTTAAAAAACCAAATATTTATCTTCATTTTACTCAAAATTTTAAAAGGAATATAGCACACTTCGTTTCAAATCAAAATACCTGCAGGAGATTTGTTACATGAGGTTATAATATGTCAATAGCACTTGAGGGGTTAAACAACTTGGATCAAAAAATTTTTTTCGTCTTTACTCCCATCAAGCAAGCAATGAAGAAAACAAAAGGTAATTTGGATTTAAGAATATGGCAGCTTAACACTTCAAGCATAACCTTTCAATTTCAACTTCACAAAAAAAATCATGTGACTTGTATCATTATGATGCACAGAATCCGAAAAATGCCTTAAAAACCCAAAATTTCAAAAGGAATCCGGTACACTAAAAAAGCCTTAAATCAAAAAATTTGCATGAAGTTAAAATACTTTATTATTAAGTCAATAACGCTTAAAAAGTTAAATATCTAGAGAGCTATTTAAAAATTTAAAAAAAGCAATGGTTTACAGTAGTCAAGCAGTTAAGTCTTTGGTTGCTGCCATGGAGGTGCGGGTTCAACCCTCCTTAGAGACCAATAATTTTCTTTAGCATAAGCTCAAATGGGAGTTCTAAGTACACCAGAACCAATCCCGTGCGCAAGTCTTTGTCATATGATACGTGCGATCGCATGCCTATGCCTCCACACAAGCCTAAAATGTTTCAGGCGTATGTTTTTTAATACTCCTCAGACATTACTTGGACACCCCAGGCGTGCGACACATCACACGTTTGAAACAAAACAAATTATTTTTCCTTAATCAAGTCTCGATATAACGGTCGGACATTGGACATAGTCTGACCGAAATAAAAATTTGTCTGATCGAAATACAAATTTGTCTTATTAAAGTTTGCTAAATGGGATGTTATTAATAGCAACTTAAAATGTTATGTTATTTATGGTAGCAAATGTGAGATTTTTAAAAATAAAAACGACTTAATTAAAAAAAAAGATTAAATCACTATCTTATAATAATCTTATTTAGAAAGATATGTTTTTAGAGATCAACATAAACTTCCGCGCCTTAAAATATTCTTTTCAAACGTTCCCGAATGACAACATGCTGGATATTGTGAAATAGTTATTTTCAAGATAATCTGCGAATACATGGGGTTGTGATAAATATACACTGTCACGTCTTCAATATAAAAATATACGCTCTTGCTTGTTTGTATATTTATTCAAACATCAATAAAAAATAAGATATTTATGCTGAAGAAAAACTGACTTAGTGTATATGAAGAATATAAAATTTTAGAATAGAATAGAATAGAATAGAAGATATAGGTATATTATTAATCGACTTGTTTATTTACTTATTTTTATGGTAACTGTCATTGACAAATATTATAAAAAAATAAGACTTTTCTATTATTCATTTTCTTGCAATAGAAAGTAAAGGGAACAGTATTGAATTAGGTACTTTTTTGAATTATAAAGTCTCTGAAGTCATAGGCTACAAAACAATTATAAAAGAATCTAAGTCTGTACTTGACTATATATGGTGCAAGGTATGTGCTAAATATAAAGAGGAGTTGTCTCACTCCTCATCAGTTAAAGGAAGCGCCATAATATCAGCATTGGCTTTCATCAACAGTACAAACTCTGTTACAAAACATAACATATGTATGTTATTAATTAATTTTTCTATTTAAATTTTTATTGAAATACTTTATATATTATATATACTTTATATACCTTATATATTTTATACAGCAAGTTATTGATTTTAATAGAAGTTATGCTGCCTTAGTTTCTTAACTACAGACAAAATTTTAATCTTAAAATCAAACCAATAAAAAAGCAAACCAATAACAAAGTAAATTAATATTAATTTCCATTGCATGACTGTTTTTTTTTGTTGTTGTTTGTTTTAGATTATTAGACATATCAAAGGCACATATCACAAATACGCATGTACTCTGGACGATTCCGAACCATCGACTTCACGAGTACGAACAACTGATATCGTAGTGCAGCCAAAAATAAATGTATATTTAAAACGAGCAAGAGATGATGCCTACCTAAAAATTATACGGATCGCCTATGCGTTGTACCAAGAGCCTACAATCCCACCTAGGCAATTCAAGACCTTACTGAACGTGCAACATCAGGACGGTGTAAGATTTATTAAAGGTAATATTGATAATAAATGGAAATAATATATAACATATTAATACTTTTTATTCCAATATTTTCTTGAGATATTTTTGCTTTAATAATTTAAATATAGTGAAGAAAAACACGAAGAAAATCATACTTATATTATTAATACTATTTTGGCAGATATCAGCCTCAGAAATTCTTAAATACTGCATTATTCTGAAAAAATAAAATGCTTTTTATGATCAGGTTTTTACAGGCAATGTTCCATCTATTTATGAACTCATTATAAGTTCATAATAAACATCCGCCTTTCTTAGAAAATATTTGACATTATTCATTATACTTGTTAAAATAGACTGTTCAAGAATTTAGGAAATAATAAATATAAAATTTTAACACCCTTAAACCAACTCTTCCCTATCCATTATGTATTAAATTTTTTGAAACAAGAAGAACTGATTTAGATATCTAAATTCTATGTTATAAAGGGAAAGACGATTCTGAATCTATGCGCGAATACATGTCAACAATCACATCTGCAATTCAGGAAAAAATAACTATAATTATGGCTAGTTCCAACTTTTTTACTCTCTTTTCTGATGGCAGTCAAGCTAGGAAAACAGGATCTGACAAAGAGATTGTGCAGAAAGAAATGGTAACTACATGTTCGGTCTTCATTCTATAATTTTATTATGAATGGCTTAGATAACTTTTATATATCATTTTAAATTTATTTTTATGCCAAACCATATTTTTTTATATTATATCCAAACAACAACTAAATTGATTGGTTAAAACCACCTCTAACATTTCTTTTACATTTAGGCGGACTGGCGTCCAAAAATAGCGGTCAGAGTATATAAATTCTAAAAAGAAGGAAGGAAAGAAACCTTATAAGAGTTACTTTTGGATTTTCGATCATAATCATCTGATGATGATGATGATATAATGAAGAGAACAATATTATAGAACTTAATTATTAGAGGTTAATTTATTTTGAATATTAACTCTTGGCAAAAAAAAATACATTTTTAATGGGCTGATAAGTGTGCCCATAGTTTAGATAAAAGAGACGAGTAATAATAATAAGTTAGTGATTTTTAAGCATATTATTTTTAACAACACCACAGGTGAGGAAACACTGACCTCAATAAAACGTCAACAGAGTAACAGAGCTCTTTTATTAAAAACGTCTAGTGTTTTTTCTCCTAATGTGCCAAATGATTTATATTAAAACATCTTGATGTTTAAATGTCTGTTATTTTGAGTAAATACATTTACTTGTTTAAAACAGTTTATAACGTATATTACTGTTATTACTACTATTATGTTTGGTAATACTGTTGATCTTACTATTGATCTTACTATTGATCTTACTGTTGATCTAACTGTTGATCTTACTGTTGATCTTACTGTTGATCTTACTATTGATCTTACTATTGATCTTACTATTGATCTTACTATTGATCTTACTATTGATCTTACTATTGATCTTACCATTGATCTTACTATTGATCTTACTATTGACCTTACTATTCTTATTATCATTAATCTTATTATCGTTATTATTATATAAAAAAATTCAGCTTCGTAAAAATTTCAGCAAAAAAAGTCCATTAAATATTCTATCTTCTAAGGCATTCCAACATATTTCGTAGTGGAACTGTTGGAAATTTCAGATTGGGAAGGAGTGGATGCAGAATCCCTTAAGAAAGGAATTGACAGCATCTTCGAAAACGGTGGCGCTATACCGAATAAGGATTACATCACAAAACTAATGGTTGGTAAAAATCCACTGTGTCAATCATAGAGTTAAACTTGCCGTAAAAGATGCATTAATTGGCACTCGATTTAAGAGATAGATTTCTATTTAAGTAATTTTAAACTTTTAAAGGACTTGTGCAAAATAAAAACTGAAATTCAATTGGCTGCAGAGATGTTGGGAATATAACACAACACACTGCCTAAAATAGGCGGAATCAGATTTATCGGCCACCGATGGAATGCCTTAACCACCTTTTTGAACTTGTGGTCTGCATTTATTTTATCACAGCATATACCAATGTTATAAGTGATCACAAAAAAAAAGCTGAGGTAAAAGCAAAAGTTATTAAGTTATTAAAAAAAAAAATTAATACAATTGCTTGTTTCCTGATAAAGTTATGATACTTTGTATTTTCTCAAATTTTTGGGAGTGTTTGAAAATATGGGAAGACTCCGAATTCTGTCAAAATAAGTAAAGCAACCTGATATGCTTTTAGAGCAGATGTAACTACATTTTTTATTATAAATCAATATTTTTATTTTTTATATTGATTGTGTTTGGGATAACATAACAAAACTTTGCTTTTAAGGAATAATAGCCATAAATTTCCCACTTGTTCCACAATGACTGCAATTTTACAGAAAATTTGAGGAAATTTGCTCTATTTCGTAGGGAAAATTATTCTCATATACATTAATAATTCAAAACTGGTACATAGTCCTATAGAAAACTATACCTTTTTCAGCAAAAATCAAAATCTAGGCTCTTTCAGGCATATCTGAGGACTATATGCCAGTTTTGAGATATCTATTAAAGTTAATAGGGGTATGTAGGCAACTTTTTGGAAATTTTGCTTAAAAGTTGATTTTGTAATTTAACACTGAAAGTTTAATCGATATGTCACAGATATCATTGAGTTATATAAGAAGCTGAAGAGCTGTGGTTGTTAGTTTAGTCAATGTGTTAGCTTAGTCAATGTGTTATAAAATTCCTGAAAGTTACAGAAATGAAGGATTTTTGATTAAAATTTTAACTAAAAACTAAAATTTTTTTTTTATATTATGTTTTATGTTCATAATTTTAAAAAGTTAATTTTGACACTGCATTGGTTTCATTATTTTAGCAAAAATGATTTAGAATGTTTATCCTTTAAAAAGAAGTTTTGAACAATACAATGTCTTCATGTATTTAGTGCAATTTTAAAATGAAAGTTAGTAAAATAACATGCAAAAACTCAGAACACTAAAGAATATTTCAGTTTAAATTTTACAGCAGTTAATCGTTGGAGTGTAAATAGTGCTTTATAGTGAATTTCAGGAATGTTAATTTATTTTTAGATTGAATAATATAAATTTCAGAAAGTATAGTGATTTCATATGTAGATTTATTTTCAACATTTGCAACATGTAGTAATCATAGTAAATGTAATCAGAAGCAGAAAAATTAACTTTACCTGAACTTATATTACATGGTGATTATTACAAGCTCTTCTCAGAATCTGACAAGAGGTTTAAAACATAAAAAGCATTCCATAAAAAAAGAGGAAATAGATTTATAGTTTCTTTAGCATCTAATGAAAATAGCTGTAATACAGTAACTCAAGTAGTGAATCCAAAACAGCGTAGAAAGCTACTTCAAGAATTAGGAGAATGAAAAAGCAGAGAATTGATAACTTGATAGCCTATATTGAAAAATATATTGAAGAAGAATGCCCTGAACTATCTAGAAACCATTTGTTGGGATATTTATTATACAGAGACAATGTCCAGGCTAACAAAATTATTGCAGAAATAAGTCGTTCTCTGTTCGACAATAATTATTATAATCAAGATTCATTCACCAATGTTGAAGCAATTTCACTAATGCATTCTTCATCAACGCTAAGTAGTGAACAGATATGAAAAATTCACTTCATCCTAATTTCAAAAGGCATTCATTTTAAAATCACAAATGAATTTTGTGAAGCTAAAAATGTCATTTGTCCTGCTGTTGGCACATGTTTAGATGATATAGGAGTAGTTGTTGATTACAAATCCTTAATTCAAATGACAAACCATTCAGCGCTAAATATTGTTTTAAAAGAAACTGAATTTATTTTATCAAGTATTGAAGTTTAAAAAATGAGTTTTAAAGATGGAGGTGATGGTGCTGGGCAACAATTTACCATGAAAACAAAGTCTATGTTAGGAAGTACAGAAAACATTTTTCATTATGGGTTAACTCCATTACAACTATCTCATTATGCCAAAGATGGTACCACACATATTTTATCGAAAAATCTTTGATACCAATTTTTTTATTCGTAATGCAGAAACAGATGAAGATTTATTAAACCTTTTTATTAAATCAACTGATGCAGCACATGATAAATTGAATGAACATGGGATATGTTGTAGAGTCAATGATAAAGCTATTGACATTGTTTTTATTCAAGACACCATGAAAAATTTAAAATTTAAAAGGAAAATAAGTGGAATTTAAAACAGTTGACTGGACAACATTAGCCTATGTTCAGCAAGGTTTTCCTATTGAAAGGAATGCTACTGAAACATTTATTTTGTATGAGCAACTAATGAATGAAAATGGTAATATTCCTGTAAAACCAGGTAATTTTGGTACTAGAAGAGGTTCTTACAAAAAAACCATTTATTAACTCTAGTCAAAAATTTATAACCATCATGCAACAAAGCTGGTGGTCATGGTGGAACCTCTACTAATGGACCTCAAGGTTGGTGATTCTTTTCTGAAGAATTAGTACCAGTACTACCTATGTTGTGTGATCATCAGTATATTGACATATATGTTGACATATATGAATATGATTTGTATGTTCTTTTACTACATCGTCAACTAAGTGTTATTCTTCGTATTGTTAATAGAACCAGACAAATTAATGTGGTACTCTTTAATCAAATTTTCATTGATTTCTATATGAATTTAATTAATAATTTTCCATGGGCTCGTTTAAATCACGCACTCAATAGAACAGTTCACCATTCCACCAAACTAATTGTTCTCAACGATGGTCAAGGTTTAGGAATGTTATCTGAAGAGGGCGTAGAATCCAACAATAAAGATATCTGAAATTATATGCAGTTTCATTGCAGAAAATCGTCTCACTGATGTCATGTGTATATTGTTAGAAAAATCAGATCCTGTTATATACAACTCTTTTAGTAAACCCCACTTTACTAAAAGATGTACTGAGTGTGACTCTAATGAACATAGAATTCGTTCACATGGTTGTATATATGCTAAAACCGGGTAAGAGTTTGATTCCTATGTTGAGTCAATTATACTAGACTAAATAATAAAGTTATAGTCTTGTACATAGTTTTGGAGTATATAATTATGGGTGCTGAAATATTAATTTATATGGTTATTATGTTGTTCGAAAATCATTATATACTTCATTTACCACTTTTTAAAAATTACAAATATTAAGGAAATTGGAACCAAGGCCACCTACAATTCAGTCTTTAGAAATTAAAAAATTTATTAATGAGGTCAGCATCCTTATAAAGAGCCCTCAACAGTAGCCCAAAGTTGTTCTAAAATGATATATTTTATATTCAAAAATATTGATATTTGCCCAAAACTGACAAAATAAGGAATTGGGTATTAGCCTGCAAAGGTTTTTTTTTTTTTTAAATAAAAATTTCATTTCATTGCTTAAACTTTGTCATTGCGCTTCAAACAAGTGATCTTCGAAAGTTTTCCCAATGTAATTGGAAGAATAACTGCTTTAAGTCAAAATTGATTAAATAAGGAAACTAAGTCCCGGATCCCCAATTTTTGGTTTTAATTCAATTTTTTCCAATTAAAAGTCTGACAGTTACTATATGCTTACAACAAGCTCTTATTGACCTTCTAAAGATTTTCCAAGGTAATTATATGGAAGAATAACTGTTTTAATTGAAAAAATTACCATATATGGAAACTAGATCCCAGATCTCCAATTTTTTTATTAAAAAAAAAAAGGAATTAAAAGTCTCACAGTTACCATAGGCTTCCAATAAGCCTTTACTGACCTTCTAAAGTTTTTTTTAATGTAATTACATGGAAGAATAACTGTTTTAAGTCAAAATTGACCAAACGGAAACTAGGTCCCAGGTCTCCAATTTTTTTATTAAAAAAAAAAGGAATTAAAAGTCTCACAGTTATCATAGGCTTCCAATAAGCCTTTACTGACCTTCTAAAGTTTTTTTAATGTAATTGCATGGAAGAATAACTGTTTTAAGTCAAAATTGACCAAATAAGGAAATTAGGTCCCATATCCCCAATTTTAAAAAAAATTTTTTTGAAAGTAAAAGTTTCAAAGTTAATTTATGCTTCCAAAAAGCCCTCAACCACTTTTCCAGCTCTTTTTAACATTAAGTTATGTGCCTATTTTGAAAACTTTCTATTTTGGGTCCACCGTGATACCTGTGGTAATGTAGGGTTTTTTCATCATGAGGCCTCAGTCTAAGAGAATTGAAAAACAACTGGTAATTGCTATGTTTTGCAGTAAATCATCATTTATATACATTATCATTTTTCCTTGCAGCGAACACACCAATGAAAATAACTGTTTTCTCTAAGACTTAGTCTTAACATATCAAACCCTGTATAGCTGACAAGCCTAATCATTTAAAGAAGTGTTAGAGCAGTTTTAAAAGATGAATGCACTTCCAAACGCCAACCCACTTACAGCAAAATAGGAGTTAGATTGTTTTATTGTGGAACCACAGACTTGCCACTAAGGTTAGTGGCAGTACTTAGCCAAGTAAAAGGCTCCAAACTGTTATGCAACAACCACATAAAAATCTAAATTTAAATTACATTTTCAAACTATTGCCATATAAAATGTTTACCCTAAAAGGAAGTATGTAAACTTACTATTTTCTCTTCCAAGGCTGGATCACCAATGTAAACTTTATGAAGATATTTACTTATGTATATGTTGACATTTTCTGAAACTGAAATCACATCTTACATCTCATAAGTATATATAGTTATAACACAATACCACAAAACATCAGTTTTTTTTTTTAAAACATTTAAAGCAACTTAATTAAATATCTTAAATAAATTGCTTGTTTTAATACAAGAAATAAAAAAAAGATATAATCATGATTATAAAGTCATAAAAGACTCTGAACATACTCATTTTCTCAAAAAAAACTTAGTGACTGATGGTAACTGATGAAAATTTAATTCTATTTTTTAGTTTTTTTCAAAAACTGATTATATTTCAGGTGCAGTACCAAAAAACGATATTTTGTGACAAGTGAAAATATCAAAAAATGTGGTCCTCTAACTTCATACATGATTTGAAAAAAATGAAACTATCGATTTTTGAGAAAATTTCAAGAACATTATTTTTAAAGATTTATTAAATTTTATTGAGAAAAAGTGTTAAAAAAGCAAACAAATGGAGAAACAAACCAGTGGCACATCCAGAACATTTGGGGACAGGGATTTTTCGACAAGCGAAACGAGGACAAAAATTGTATATAAGCAGGGCGCGTTGTAAGCCCCCTTAGTGGGTTTGGGGAAAGTTTTTGAGATTTGAGGCCATCAATGGGGTTGAAACACAGTTTTACGTAATGCTTTTCCTGCAAAAGATACCAATAAGTACTAACAAGCATTCTCTGATTTTATACAAATCTTTTTTCATCTCTTCACATCAATTTTAGAAACAATAACAAAGTCTGCAAATAAACTAAGTATCTCTTTTCATTTCATAGGAACATTATTACCATTCTATATCTATTTAAAACTTTTTAAACAGCAAGAATGTATTTGTATTAGAATGTATTAGTTATTTGTTAACTAAAAAAGAAGTAACCTAATGTCAAAACACTTTTTCGTATTTTAATTTACCAACGTCTTCAAATATATCATTATTTATTACTATCATTATTAATTTATATTTTCTGCTAAAAAAATTGTAAATAAAAACTTACATAAATTTTTTATAAAGGTATATCCAAAAACAAACTTTTAAAATTGTTCTTATTTACCTAACTGTATAATTTCAGTCAAAGCATGGAAACCTCGTAGAAAACCGTTAAGCTCTTATCATCGAAAACAGATAAACTGCCTGAATTATCTTTTGAGACTATTGCATGAACTATGTTTTGCCTTTACCTATACAAAAAACTATGTTAAAAGAACAATTTAAAAGGTAAGAACAATTTTATTCCACAGATGAGGGCCACTACGATGGCAAATTCTTTGTACTTTATAATAATTGATTGTTCTACTAATAAAGTCTTAGAATATATTTTTTTGATGGTTTTAATGTAATTTTTTGGCGATTAGTTGCGTTTACATTTGAACATCAAAGCAAGAGTTTGAAAGATGTATACAAGCTTGTATACATTTAGGATGTTCATTTCATTAAATAAAGGTTTTGAGTGAGTGGAGCGGTTTTGATAACTGATCAAACGAACAATGTGCTTTTGATGATGATACAGAGTTTCTAGTTTAGATTTATGAGTGCTGGCCCAGGCTACGCTCCCATACTTTAAATAACTGTGTACAAATGCCGAATAAAGATGTTTTAGTAGTGATTTATTCAACATCGGTCTTGCCTTATATAAGATCCTAATACTCATCAAATTTTTGGAGGATACTTTTGAAATTTGAGATTTAAAATTTTGACTTTCGTCAATCAATATACCAAGAAACTTTGTTATTTAATCTTTTTTAATAATTACATTATCTAAGCTTAAAATCGGTAAACCATAATCATTATTCATTTTTGCAAATAAGACATCTAAATTTTTTTCAGATAAAAAGAAATTTGTGTCTTCAGCAAACATTAATGCTGATAATTTTGAAGATACGGTATGTAAATTGTTTAAATAGATTAAAAAGAGCAATGGACCTAGAACAAATCCTTGAAGAACCCCACATATATATCACAAAACTCAGTAAAGTATATCTTTTTTTTAATCAGACACTTATACAAGACATTTAGTGAAGAAAAACCTATTTTGCCTTTAAGCTTTTTTTTTTATACCACTCACTAATTTGCATATTGTTAGTAGATAGCATATACATTTATAATGTCTTTTAGAACATTCTATGCACGACCTTCTATTTATAAAATAAATCTAAAAGTGGCGGCAAAATATATAAACTAAAAAACACAATGTTTGATGATGTGACATGTGGTTACTAGTAACATGCAGTGCGGCATTTTGTTGACAAAAAACTTAATTGTATGTTAAAGGAAGAACACGTCTAGTTTTTTTTTTGTTAGTGTTACGTAGATTAGCAAACCTCATGTTAAAAATAAAGACAGCAGTTGGTTCCACTCAACATCGCATGTGGCTTGATAACGGAGCCCAAATATTTATTGATTTCTTTAATGTTGAACAACTGCACTGTATCATATGAAGGGTTCAATAACAAATCACTGGAAGTTATAAGGTGAAAATTCACAAAAAAATTTTTGTTTTTTTTTCCTATCATCCTTTTTGCTTTTAGGGGACATTTTCAGCACCCATAGTGTTTGAACGCTATCAAAAGGCACCTGGATACTCCCCCCTACTAAAAAACCCACATGGGTAAATTCATATGACTATGAAAACTACACAGTGAATTCAAAAACATGCTTTGCCTAAAAGATGTCTAAAATTTACCAGCTTTAATTCAAGTCTACAAAAAACCCATAAATTAAATTGTTGTAAATTCTGTAAATTGTACTGAGAGCCTAAAAGCATGATTTTTCCTAGTGGTTGTCTAAAAATCGTTGACTTTATCAAAGATTGCAAATAACCATACAATATTAAGTTGCTCTATATCCTAGGAAAATACTTTTTATACAGAACAAACTAATTCAACATATTTTAATTCTTTGAAAATTTCAAGTACATTTTACAAATTTTAAAACATTTAATTTTTACTTCAACCTATTTGAATCAAAAACACAGAAAATAGGATAAGCTTATTTTCCAGCTTCAAAAACACTCTTAAATTCCTGCTGCTAATCACGACTCAGTATTGGACCATTCACAAGATCTTTGAACACACATAAGTAGCTGCTAGATTCTTCAATTGAGTCAGGAACTCTTCAAATGATTCACTTTCTTATTGGTTCTTTCAAAATAATTTTCACCTTTCGATAATAAGGATATTCTTTAGTAAACAATATTCTCCATAGGACCTGTTACCTTGATGATATCTGTGATTTTTCTTTTACCACCAACTTTCTTCTCCCACTCCATTGTGGTAAAGAATTTTCTGCCTTGGTCTTAAATCAAAAACCAGGAAGATGCTGTATTTCTCTTGCTCACCTCTTCTAGATACCATGGTTAGATATATCTAACCATGATATCTAGAGGATATCATGGCCTTCTAGCCAGCTTCCATTTTTTATTACTCAGCAGCTAGATCGCTTGAGTTAGAATTTATTTCTTTCAGCTTGGGTAGGAAATTCTCCACCTTATTTTGTCTTTCACTCAGAAAGACTTTGTGACTTCTGGTACCATGTTATATTGCTGTTATAACTGTTGTGATCGTTAAACGTGATTCACAGAAGAAACCCTTTTCAGCACATTAAGGTTTTTATCATCTTGATGATAAAGGGTATTGACAAATTATGTAACCCCAAGTGTATTTGAATACTTCAGTGAATGTACGACATACGAATCTGCAAGTGATTTATTGAAAACTGTGTATATAAAACCTACTAATGAAGTGTTTGTGCGTCACAACTTAGCTACTAGACGTCAACAACCAAACGAATCAATAGATGAATTTCTCCAATCATTAAAAATGTTAAGTAAAGAATGTAATTACAAAGCTGTCACCACGTCACAATATCGAGAAGAAGCAATATGTGATGCGTTCATCACTGGGATACATTCAAATGTAATTAGATAACACCCTCTAGAAAAATAAGACTCTTGATTTACAGACAATGTTTGAACAAGCTCATACGCTTGATTCCGCTCAGAAAAATGTAGAATCGTATACCAATCCGTTTTCGATCAATGCTGCTGTACCTTCTAGTCCTGAGATAACAAACATAGATAACGAGATAACAAAATTTCCCCTTAGTCAAACAGCGGCTGCTGTTAATCAAAACAACAGTTGTTGGTATTGTGGTAATGAACGTCATCCACGTTTAAAGTGCCCTGCTCGCTCGGTTGATTGTCATAAATGTGGTTGTCGAGGTCATTACAGTAAAATGTGTCGCTTGTAAAACAACAATGAACCGAAACAGACATATACATCTGTAAATAATGGACCACCCGTTTTAGCATCGATTACTGCAGCTACTCCAGAAGCTCTTCAAAAATCAACAACTACTGTATATATTAAAGGACGAAAATTAAACGCGTTGTTTGATAGTGGAAGTACAGAAAGTTTCATCCACCCTTTTATTGTCAATGAACTATCCCTAATTGTACATAAAACAAACACTAAAGTAGCAATGGCATCCACTAGTTTGTCGAGTAACATAAACGGTTACTGTAAAGTCAATATAGTTATTCAAGATGTAAGTTATTCAGAACAACGATTAAGTTTATTGGACAATTTATGCGTAGACATATTACTGGGACTTGATTTCCAAAAACAACACAAAAGTGTCATTTAAGAATAAAAAATGATAAAATTTGGAAATTGGAATTATCATGTTATAGTTTTGATATTGTGTACTAACCAGGAAATGAAAACGTAGCTCCTGCTGCTTTAAGTGACATTAACTGTTCTATGATAAGTGGTAACACTTTAGTCGTTCTACATGAATCACTATGTCATCCGGGCGTCAGTCGAATGCTTGTTTTTGTTCGTGAGAGAAACCTTCCATTTTCTGTGGAGGTATTCGCAAAATGACTAGTTCTTGTTCCAATTGCAATAAGTTGAAACCTAAGTTTTACAAACCTGATCGTTCTGCGTTAATTAAGGCTACCCAAACATTAGAACGTTTGGGAGTCGATTTTTAAAGGACTGTTGCCGTCTAATACACAAAACAAATATCTGATAACGATTGTAGACAAATATTCATGGTTTCCCTTCGCGTTCCCACGTAAGGAAATGATCTCTTCTACTATTATCAAATCGTTTTGTCAACTGTTTTCGCTATTTGGTATCCTGTCGTTTTTCCACTCAGATAGAGGGTCTTCCTATATAAGAACTGAATTCAGAGATTTCCTACATGGTAAAGGTATATCAACCAGTCGCACTACATTGTATAATCCCCGAGGCAATGGACAAGTAGAGCATTATAATGGCATCATCTGAAAGACTGTGATGCTTTCGTTGAAATCTAAAGGATTACCTACAGAATGTTGGGAAAGTGTCCTTCCTGATGCACTGCACTCAATAAGATCCCTCATCTCTACCTCTAACAACGTAACGCCCCATGAACGATTGTTTGCATATCAACGTCGATCAGTCAGTGGTACGCCTATCCCTACGTGGTTGTCGACCTGGATTAGTGCTTCTAAAGAAACATGTTCGAAATTCAAAGTATGATTCATTAATTGATGAAGTTGAATTAATAGAGGCTAACCCTCGGTATGTGCACGTCAGATTACAAGACGGACGAGAAAGCACTGTATCGGTACACGATTTAGCACCCACCGCTCGTATAGAAGAATCACAATCATCATTAACACCTACTGATCCCGTAGTCGCGCCTGATTTCTTATCTCCGGAACCTTCACTAGATTCGACAAATATTTCACAGCAGCAGAACACGGTCGATATGTCACAGCAGCAGAATTCAGTCAATAACGTAGATCTGGTTGAATAAAACATCCTTCTAGTCGTTTGGACTTGTTATTTAGATATCTTAAATAATAGACTTTGAATGAGATGGTAGTGACTTGAGACCGGATTGTGTAATATAATTAACGTTCCACACCTTGTGTTGAATTCTTTAACTGACGTCGCAATTAGGATTGCCATCAAATCTGTCTGGCCTGAGTGCTTCACCCATCGTTATGTAAAGATGATAAAATTGTTGTGATCATTAAACGTGATTCACAGAAGAGACCCTTTTCAGCACATTAAGGTTTTTATCATCTTAACTAAAAACAAAAATAACATATAGTTCAAACACAGAAAATACGGGTAAACACATAATATCACAATAACAAACAACAAATACCAAAGTTTATAAATTTAACATTTATTATTTATTATGTATCTATAATAAATGTACTTTATTACAAATTCTGTTTATATAATGTTTTTTATATTTTCAAGAAATATTAAATATTCATGCTAATAATAAAGTTAGCATATGCAGTTGTTCTTTAGAGATCATTTAAATTAATATAATCATAACTAATTATGATAACCAATCAGTTAGTTTATATTATGCAACAAAGGGCAGCAAATAAATATTCAATAAAACTTGGAAATGACATGATATATA